>VDFB02086081.1:288612850-288690522 GCA_007258455.2 Sequoia sempervirens
TCACACTTGGTGATCTGTCTACACACAAATCACACACATTCCACCCCCAGGTCTTGGTACAAACTTCCTCACATTCGACGCTTTTTCTACACACTCAGGAACTCTTGCTTTAATACCATTGATGCAAATAAAAACACATACCCATCCACAAACTCACAAAACATAGAAGTTGAACAAAAAAAATCATCTACTTTCAAATCTGAAAATGATGTGCAACCACATCAAAATAATTACAAATTTATTCAATAACATGATCAACAAAATATTTTTTACAATTTTTGGCTCTCCATGACCATTCTCTCTCACTTGTCCTCAAAATTAGTCTTCATCTCTGCTTCTTGCAAGATTTGAAAATCTGCTCTAAAAAAAAAATCCATGTTGTTATCTTCATCTCCACCTTACTTCGATGCAGCCTTCTAGCTCTCCCTCTCTCATTTTTAAAAAAAAAAATTGAAATCTGAATTAAAAAGCAATTAAATGCTCACTCCCAAAGTGGCATCCCACCCCCTCAATAAAATATAAATTTTAATAATTCAAATCTCTATTATAATCTTCTATGTTTGGTATCCAAACTTGCTCTCACATTTTTTTGAAGATGCCCTCCAAAGTGGAGGTCTAAACATAGATTTTTTAATCAATAAGGTAAAAAATACTTGCCTCCTACCAATCCATACCCCGGGTCTTCAAATTAATGATGATATCCATGTTTTCATCTTTAAATTTGTCTTTTTAATAGTTGAAAGAAATAATTATCGTTTCTTGTTTTATCGAGAGTGATTACATGGAGAAAAGGTTTAATTATGTCAATAATTTAAAATCCTCCACTAGTACTGATTTTGACTTTTTAATTTGCTTCAAAATATGAATATGAGAAAAAAAAGTCCATCAAACATTACTTTTTAAGACTGCATAGATAATTTGGATAAAAAATATTCAAACATGTAATTTTGGTGTTGCGCAACGAGAGTTGAAAACCAACTTTTTGCATAACTCTTACCTAGAAGCTCATATTCACATGAAACTTTGTCAATATATGAATAATATCATTAAGATGATTCCCTCCAAAATATTTTTCTCCAGCATATAAAAATATTGAAAATTAATTATTTTTGTGGCCACCTAAGTCAAAATTTCTAATTTAAAATTCTCTCAATCCGTGAGGAGTTTGGTCATGAAACCTTCACCACATTGTGTACAATTCATCTAATAATATATATTTCAAAGGATTTTAACACAACTATTATAGATTTTTAGAAACAATTATTTTCGTAAAATTGCGTGTGGGAGTCATAGGAGCCTTAAAACCGCGATAGAGCAAAACTCAAATTTTGAAAATTAAATCACATGAGAAGTTTTCCAATGCTAAGAGATGTCAAATGAACCCCAAAACACACCAAAATGGAAATCCAAACCAAAAACTTATTTTTGGTTGATGTTGATTACTAATCTACTCGAATACACTCCTGCATCATATTTTAGTTGTTATCTTAGCTAATGTACTAAACAATAAACAAAAATAAATTTCATATAAAAAAATCATGTAAAAGATATATTATTTTCTTAACAATTTTCTCTTTGTTTAAACATAATTAACTTAGTAAAAATTACTAAATGCACTTACATTGCAATAAAAATTAATTCTAACATTGTCAATAGATTCTTGACTCAAAAGAACAAAACAAATGTAAGTAATAGTAATATTCCATCTCATTGGATATAACACAAATACAAACCTTTTCTAAAATAAAAAGATGTATAATATGATTGAGAATACTTATAAATGATCCTCTACTTTTATAATGTAACATTTATATTATCCTTCATACATACATCTTTTAATATATAAAAATTAATTACTTAAAAAGCTATAACATACTCTTAATATTACAAATACACTTCCTTTGATCACTTGAAGATTAAATGGAATTATTATTTTAGCCAATCCCATGGTGAAGAATAAAAAAAGGTGATGATGGGATGGAAAGGTTACTTTAACAACCTTAACAAAATGACAAGGGAAGTTTCCTTTGATATAAGCATGAACCACTAATGTTACTTTCTTTCTTTGATAGTAACATTTTTGTCTTGTTATAATGGAAATAACAACCGTGTAAATGAATAAATACAAAAGGAAGTTTCCTTTGATATAAACATGAACCCCTAATGTCCACTCATACATTACTTTCTTCCTTTGATATTAACATCTTTTGTCTTCTTATTAAAGAAGAGTGGGCCCTACTAAATATATAAATTTTGTTCTTTATACCATGGACTTGGGTTAAATTTAAAAATATAGAAGTTTTTCAATTTTAAGGTGGTTAGATATATATGAGAGAATTGTCTATGAAGCCTTCAAAATAGTTATTTGACCGTATTTATTAATTAATTAAAAATAAAGATGCAATGCATTCTTTATTTTTAATTAATTAATAAATACTGTCACATGACCGTTTTGAGGGCTACATAGACATTGTCATATATGAGTGTATGATTTAGTAGTAAAGTAGTTGTGAGTTTAGATATTAAGTGTTAATGTGAGTTTGAATACTAAGTGTTTTGTTGGAGTTCTTAAGATGCAATTTCTCATTTTGTAGTTTCATCTATTAGGGTTAGTTATCTTTAAGTGAATTTATCAATTAAAAAAAAAAATCAAATCTAATTTAGATTTGAATGTTTATTTTATCTTCATCAATGTTTCATATATGATTCAAAATTTGACATTTTATTATAATTTTTTTCAATTTTAATCATTAAAATATTTATAGAAGAAAAAAGGGCTAAAGGCGACAAGGAACAAAATGAGAACAACAAGAACCATGACAAGTTGTTAGACATGGAGGGTTGGGAAGCGTCCTTGGTTGCCCTCCTCATTGTCTAAAGTTTAATTTGTTAGCTTTAGTGTTGTGGTTTTTTGTTCTTTCTTCTCTGTTCTGTATCTTTAGTTTTAATGTTTTGTTGGGCCTACATGCCCTTTAGTTGTTTGGTCAGTTCTGCATGCCTTCCTACTATTTCTTCCTTTTGTCTTATGTTGTTTTTAACTTGTGAGATCATGGCCTTTTCTTTGCTTTTTAATCAAAAACATTTTAATTATCATTTTTTTAAATTTAATATTTGAAAATATATTCATTATTTTAAATGTGTATGTGTGTATATGTGTGTGTGTTGGGGGGGAGCGAGGGGAGAGGATAAAAGTACAAAGTTGTATCACACTTCCATTCAATTTATCAGTATGATTGAATTTAATTGTTTCCAACTAAAAATTAATTATGATCAAACACTACCTAAATTTATTCTAAGTTGGATATGAGCCATGACTTTTTCAAAGTATCCACTAAATGCATATGTAGCACTACTTTGAGGCCAATTCATCAAGAAAAATTATTCGAAAAACTTGATGTTTCAACAACTCCTACTTATGCAAATAACATCTTTTAAAATTAAAAAATACTCTTTTGTAGATCTATAAGTATAGTTTTTAAAAATATATTTTTAATTATTTAATTACTATTACTATTTTATTTTTTACTAAAATTAGGCTATCAATAGCAAAATATAAGGTTGATTTTTTTTCAAGAAAAAATATTAAAATTTATCAATTTTAAAAAAAATCTATGATGCACTAGAGAAAATATTTTAAGTCAAGATGATATTTTTTTCCATGTTGGATAAATAATTAAGACAAAATGTGACATCCCATGGACATAACAATGTTTTCAATACACAAATTTTAAGATTTATTAAAAAATATTATCAAAATAGAGAAAAAATAAATGCATACACTAAAGTTTCAAGTTATAAATACACAGAAAAAAATTGAAGGAAAAAAGTTACTATATAAAGTGTGATGTTCCATTTAACTTCATTTTTCAACATCAATAGCTAAATTATAACATCTATTTTATAAGAAACTATATTCAAATAATTTTTTAATTTATTTTTTAAATATAAATATAAAATACACTAAAAAATATACATTTCATTAGTTTGCATCATTTCAAAATTCAAAACATATGTCACTTTTTATTGATTCAAGTCAAAAATTTGAATCAATGTTGGTTGTTTCCTTTATAAAAATGTGACATAACTTTATACTTTTATCCTATATATGCATACATATATTGTAAATCATACACCTCTATGTACTTAGATATATCTTTAAGAAACAATAATCACTCAAATATTATTTGACAACCATAGGTGAATATCTACTTTGGATCATTGGGCCACACATGTTGAGAAGAGATATAGATAGAAGTATCATGAATGAGATCTTTAAAACCTACATATAATTAATTTGAGTATTTTTCTCAATTTTAAAGATAGGTGAATTATTCCTCTAAAACACGTCACATTCTCATTTAATTTGAGATTATCCTTGGGCTAATATGGGTATTCTCTCATCAACATTGCTCAGAGTTATTATATTTATGGGCATCATTATATTTGCATACATTGTAACAATAAACAAAAATAAAAGCAATGCTTTATATTTAGGTGTTTAATGTATTATGAGATATGCGGCAAGTTTCATTATTCTTCCAAAAAACTCAAGACTTTTTTATGAGCTCTTCTTATAAGAATTACCAATGCGTAGATATATTCATTTAAGTGATAACTTATTATAGGTTTGGTTGTCTTGAAGAGAAATAATATTGATAAGCCATACATGATAATCAATGATAGGAGAATATTAAATGTAATGGAAAGAAAACAATGTCAAACTCATAATAAACATGATTATTTGCCATAAAAAATATTCCAAAAAAAACTAGCAACAATAACACTCGTTGTATAAAATTATATGTTCATAATACAATAAGATATTTCTCACTTATGTTTAACCCTAATCCATGTGTGATCATTTGTAGGTACACCACTATAAGAAACTACTAAATGGTATTATAATACAATAAGTATAAAATTATAGACTAAAAAGAAACTTAAAAAATGTCTCGAGAAAATCTCACCAAACTAATCCCCCCAACCCTCACATTAGGGGCCAATAGCCTTTCAAAACCTCTATTCAAGATGATGTCTCAAATCCCACTAATCGTGAACAAATGTAAAGTCTATAAAATATACAAAATATATATTATAAATCCAACACAACTTAAAATTTGCTAGAATAATTCTTTACCTTAACTTTGGCCTTCAATCTTCAAAGTAAAACAAACTTATTACTTTTCCTAATAATCATAATTTATCAAATCATAACATAAAATATTAAACTCAAATTATTATTATTTTAAATGCGGTTTTATATTTATTATTTTAAAAATTATTATATAAAATGCACTTCTTTTGAAGATTCATTACTATGTTATACAATTAATTAAAAATAACATAAATTTTAATATTCTAAACAATTAATTGAATTGTGTGTTAAAGTAATGTTTCATATTATGTGGATATAAAAAATAGATGATTTTTTAATTCTTTTCTTTTAAGTATTAAATTGTGTTAGACAACTAATGAAGAATAACATGAATTTTAAAATTTCAAAATTTAATCAAATAATGTGTTAATGTAATGCCCCAATTCTATATGGGTATAAAAAGAGTCATAAATATTTTATTCTTACCATTTAAGCATTATCATGTTAGTCAATTAATGAAGAATATTATGAACTTTAAGTTTCAATGTCCCAATACTATATGGGTACAAAAAGAGTCATGGATGTTTTATTCTCCTCATTTAGGCATCATGCTAGAAAATGAATAAGGAATAACATGAATTTTAAACATTCAAAATTTAATCAAATAGCATGTTAAAGTAATGTCCCAATACTATATGGGCACAAAAAAGGTCGTGAATGTTTTATTCTTCTCATTTATGCATTATTATATAAGAAAGTGAATAAAGAATAACATGAATTTTAAAGTTTCAAAATTTAATTAACTAGTATGTTAAACTAATGTCCTAGGTAAAAAAAGTCACAAATATTTTATTCTTTTCATTTACATATTACCATACTAAACAATTAATAAGGAATAACATGAATTTTAGAATTTCATAATTTAATCAAATAATGTGTTAAAGTAATATCCCAACACTCTATGGATATAAGAAGAGCCATGAATGTTTATTCTTCTCACTAATATAAGATTATTAAAATGTGACATGCCTTCTTTTAATATTTAAAAAATATTTCTTTATTAATATGGTATTGTTAAATTTTTAATAATTAGTTAATAAGTTTTTCTTATAAATTTGTAAATAATGTCAAAAATATTATCTCATGTCATAAAAGTAATTTTACATAATAAAAAATCAAAATTAAAAAATAGTCATGAAGGCTATGACCATTTGGTTCTAATAAAGGTTCGATTATCACAACATCTTAGCACTAGAATGTATGCTATAATGGTAGTCCCACTATAATAAATAATATGTATAGTAGGACAATATCTAAAATAGGAGGAATCAACAATGGTGAAATAAGGAAGAGTCCCTTTTGGAGGTTGTGTGACATTAGTGAGAGAATTCAAGTAGCTTCCCAGGTTGTCGATAGTGTTGAGTTCAATCTAGAGGTGCATTGACAATGGTTGTTAAGGAATAATCCTCATAAGTTGACCAATGTGTGTTTTATCTAGAGGAGTGTTGTTTGAGCTATGAGCTAAAGCATTGATGCTAGTTGAAGACCCGTAAGAGGAATGCAGAGTAGAATGTAATGTATTGGTATCCCCTGCTAGTAGAGTATAAGTTAAAATTTGGTTTCCCTTCAAAATAAGTTATATTTGATGTGGTTCCCATGAATAATCTCTCATAATTCAAGAATAGGGGCCTCAATAGAAAACCCATTAATTAATCTAAAAAATAGCGAAAGATAAAAAATAAGAATATTGTGTTACATCTCCATCTGTATGATATATCTATTTTAATATTATTATATTAAATTTTCTTATCAAAATAAATATTACACCTCTAAAGTTGCAAGTTGTAATATAAATTTAATCCTTAATCTATTGTATGGATTCTTTTATCACTAGCACATCAACTTAATAATTTTAATTTATTTATCTCAAACATTACAAATTAGCAAATAACATTATTCATGATAGCAAGTTTACAACAATATTCAAACAAATAAGATTTAGACATGTCTACATTGATTATGAATCTCCCATCTTCAATTATATATTGTTTGATTCAACTTTATACATCTACATTTCAATATTTAATACATTATAGTTTTGATTATATATATATATATATATATATATATATATATATATATATATATATATATATATGCCTTTATTCTCTTCTATATCATTATACCAAAGACAAATCTTGAAATGACTTACCTTCTTTCAATAAAATACGAAGTCTATTATTAACAATTGAATTCTATAAAAGGACAATATTTTGGATTCCTTCTTCTATTATAGTTCTTGTAGTGTGACCACTTCTTTTTTATCTCCAATATTGATTTCCAATTGTGTGAATCTATTTCACCCATCTTTTATGTAAATTGTGTACCATATTTATATTTAATATAGAAGTACACCATTCATTGCAAAGGACAAAATTTTATATCTCATAAAAATTAATAAAAAATATTATTAATATTCAGCATGGTCATGATAGTTGAATTTCCTCCTACTATTTTCATTGATGACATAAAATATTGTCTACCCATCTTGAAATGACTTACCTTCTTTCAATAAAATACGAAGTCTATTATTAACAATTGAAGTCTATAAAAGGACAATATTTTGGATTCCTTCTATTATAACTCTTGTAGTGTGACCACTTCTTTTTTATCTGCAATATTGATTTTCAATGGTGTGAATCTATTTCACCCATCTTGAAATGACTTACCTTCTTTCAATAAAATAGGAAGCCTATTATTAACAATTGAAGTCTATAAAAGGACAATATTTTGGATTCCTTCTATTATAGCTCTTGTAGTGTGACCACTTCTTTTTTATCTACAATATTGATTTTCAATGGTGTGAATCTATTTCACCCATCTTTTATGTAAATTGTGTATCATATTTATATTTAATATAGAAGTACACAATTCATTACAAAGAACAAAATTTTATATCTCATAAAAATTAATAAAACATATTATTAATTAGCCGATAGGCTTTTATTGTGGACTTGCCAGTCCATAGGCCATCGACAAACCTGTCTCACACACGCCCTGCAAACCATTTTACGGCCCAGAAAACCACTTGATAGCCTCTGTCTGAGCTATGGTTGCGGACTATTCACAGAACGAACAGCCCAAGGAAGCCTTGAGGTTGCTTTTGGAGATGATCATGGAGGACGTGGAGCCAAGGCAATGGACGTGTTAAGAAATATAAACAGTCATCAATGCGGAAGGACTTGCCATGATTTTGTTTTTGCTTATCATCATGCCCTCATTGAATGCAAACTCGCTCCAAACACTCCACCGTGCAATTTAATTTCTCAATCTAATCTCATTAAGAATAAATCTAGTAGATATCTTCTAGATCTTCCACCCTCCATCACCGCCTCCGCTTATAAATAGACTGTATTGTAGACAATTCTATAAACTTTGGAGTTGAGCGAGCGATCTTCAGACGGTATTGCACTTTTTTCATGCCATTTGTATAGCGTTGCAAGTTTTCTTTTGTATTTTTTGCCAGACATGGCGATGGCTTAACCATTTTTTAATTTGGCGATTGCAGATCCGTTTGAAGGAAGAAGGATGGCCCATACGAAGCAGATAACCCATAAGTCCATAGGGGGAAAGCTCCCAGGAAGCAGCTCGCCACCAAGGTTACTTTCTTAGATGCCCCGGTTCAATTGTGCATACATATGTTGTGTGGTGTTAGGGTTTTTAATTTAGGTTATTGTTTGTTTCCTGTTGCAAGTCGCTCCTAAATACGCCTCCACAACAGGGGGAATGAAAAAGCCACACACATATCATCCTGGAACTGTCGCTTTTCGGTATGATTGTTTAATTTATCTTTGGCTTTAATTTTGGGGTTTGAAAGCTTTGTTAATGTTTCAAGATTTGAATTTATGATCTGTATGGGGAGTTTCATTTTTTTTATTTTGCTAAACCCTAAGTTGCTTGACATGGTATGACTTCTAATTTTAAAATTTGCTTCGTTGAATCATCACCAAATCTAACTTCGTGGTTTTGTTGTATATCAGTGAGATTCGTAAGTACCAAAAGAGCACTGAGCTTCTGATCCAGAAACTGCCTTTTCAGAGATTGGTTTGAGAAATTGCACAGGATTTTAAGGTATGCATCCATCCTCCCGCTACTTTTCCTTATTTCTCCATGTTACATCAAGATTTTTGTTTTATAATGTTATAGCTTCAGTCCTTGGAAATTATGTTTCTCTTAGGTCCGTTTATGGCTGGCAGTTCTGTATCTTGGTTAATGTTGTCCTGTTTTGATTGTTGCAGACAGATCTGTAATTCCAAAGCCACTCTGTCCTAGCATGCATAAGCATATCTGGTGGTGCTCTTTGAGGATACCAACACGTGTGCCATTCACACCAAGAGAGTTACCATCATGCCCAAAGACATTCAGCTTGCTAGAAGGATTTGTGGTGAAAGAGGATAAAGCTCACATTTACTTCGATTTTTCTTTGATCCAATTGGTTAAAGTACTTAATCTTTAACTGATTGTCTTGTGTAATATGATGTAAATGGTGGACTAGAGGAATTTTACTAATTTGATTGCATCAGAAGTAGTCGCTCTTTATCTTTTAGCTAAAATTGAAAACAATTGCTGATTTGTATAAGTTAAATTGATGAAAGATCCCTCTTAATAATAATTGTTGTTTATTTATCTAAGTACATGCTCATCTTTCTTACTATTACAGTGATTACTCTTAAGCTGCTTTAAGGATTGGTCTGCATATTTTGTGGGTAAATAAGTGAGGCTACTTCATCTTAAGCAAATGATTTCTTGCTTGATCTAACTAAGCTTAAGATTTCTTAAAGCGAACTGAATGTTGCGTTCTATAAAGGTTGTACTACTATGATTGTAGAAACTATGTGTAACTGATTTCAATAACGTCTGCTACTAAATTAATTGTTGGCTGGTTCATTAAAATTTGTTGTTTCTCTTGATGATTGTAATTGTAAAAAATGTGTTTCCTGCCACAACATATATTTAACAGGTAAAAAAAAAACTTCTACCCTATTGATATAATCCTCATTTTGGAACATCAAAACCACTGCACCAAAAAACTAAGGATTTTCGTGACCCCTGGTTGACATATTTGTCATTTACCCACAATGTAGTTGCTCAGTGTCAAAGTGATTTGAGAGTATCAGCTTTAGAAGTCATATACTTTCCTTTGTCTGAGTAGTAGAAAATCGAGGATGCTTTCAACCTTGGTAATTAACAGTGATTCTCATTTCGTCTTCGTATAGTGGACAAATTTAATGAGCCCTAAGACTTATTGGATTGTTAAACATGATTGAAGAATTTCATTTCTTTTTTTTGAACCAGATATTTCTGCCCAAGCTATTGTACTGTAAGTGATGGATGAAATTTTGTCTTTTGGTCCTATATTTCTTTAAGTGTTTGAAGTAAGAGTACATTGATGATAGTAACATGCCTGCTAAGGTAGAACCTCTCTGACATTTGGACTTGGAATCTTGGTAAAGCATTTCATCGTTCCATTCTTTGTTCTAAATCTCCCATGTTTTTGCAGGCTGTGGGAAATGTGCACTGTTACTCAGCTTATGGCCGTAACATTTGCTAGAAAAATTTTAGTGCCTTTTTTAACAAAGACCCACTTTCGAATATATTCTGCCAACACATCTGTCTTCCTCTTTTGCATATATTTCTACAATGGAGTTGTAAGCTCATAATATCTGATAAAAATATCTTTCCATTACATATTCATGCGTGTTGATACCCTGGTCAGAAGCTCTTGATCTTCACCCATGTAGTAGAAAGCGGCTGGCAAAGAGTGGAATTTAACTTAAGTCTTGCAAATTACACTTCCATGGAATTTTTTGATGTATTATCAACAAGTCAATTGAAGTTAAAACTTGTCATCTATGAGATGATGTCACTTTGAGGCATTTTGTCAACAAGTCATTATGCTTTAGTGTTGTTTAATTGTTTTTAACATTTTGCATGGGCACAAGTAGGATGTATGCTGGCAAAGGTTGTGGGCGTATACCTTCTACCAATTGCATTTTCCATTAAAATTTCACTTGAAATAAATGCACCACCTTTGATCATTGCCCAGCTTGTTTATAAATATTAGTGATATGTTATTCATCCTTTATCTGAATTTCTTATATAATATCTTAATTTTAGTTCAAGAAGCAATGCAAAATGACCTCTACTGTCATTACTGATTACTTAAGAAACAAAATAGCAACAATTAATGTCATTTAGAGGGAGGTTGCAGATAGAAGCAGTTAACATTTTAGGTCAATACCTAGACTGCCTCCTTTTATCTTCAGTGCTGAGCAATGTTACCACACAGATTAGATTTCCTGAAATATAGTTGAGTTAAAATTTGTATATTGTTTCTAAAGAGCAGATGAAAAAGATTATGAAATGCCTTCCACCAGCTTTCCAAGGAAATCTCTAGCATGAAACAACTTTCATTTACATATCCTTGTTATCTAGTGTTATGCAGCATATTCCATCCATAGAATTGAAATTAGATGCCAATTTTGGCTCTTTGTTCAAAGCATCTTTTAAACTTTCTTCCCTACTTTATAGTTTTACCTATTTTTCTGTGAAATCATTTGTTAATTTGTTTTCACTAAACATAGCAATTATAAGATATAGTAACTAGAACAATAAATACCTTATCATATTCAAATCTAAAATATCATAAATACCTTTGTTATGAGAAATGAAAAGCAACTGGCAATGTTTGCGGGCATATAGTAGGTTAGAGAGTGCAGCAAGTAGTTTAGGGGTGAGAAATGGATTTTCAGAACTCTCTATCACTAAGAACATTAGTAAAAACATACACATAATATCTAAAATCCATTCAATTAACAGGGGCTGAATCTTTGAAGAACCTAAGAGAACTTGTAATAGAAACACAATTTTCCCCCTTAACACAACACATTTCTAGTTAGCCGATAGGCTTTTATTGTGGACTTGCCAGTCCACAATAAGCCGGAATACCTGTCTCATGTCTGGAAATAGGGCAGGTCTACTGTCAAACGGTCTGGTTTTGCTAATATCAGTTCAAACATTCTTGTGTCATCCCTGAATGTTCATTTCTGCTGGCAACCACCCACGCACGTCTAATCTCATCTACTTTTTGTCTATTGTGAGTACATTGAGCCAGTGGCTGCAGGGAGACTGATAATGGTTCATCAGAGCACACCAGTATTTATTCTGATTTGATTGCAGCATCCCAGCTTGGGGTTCACACGCCTGAGCTTACTGACGCAGCGGTTGTAAGGATATTTAGCTTTAAATCCATTTAAGACGCAATAGTTGTAGGGATATTCATGGAGTTGGATATTTGCATGCCTTCTGTTATTCCCACCGCCTATGAACACCGCCTATTATCTCCATAAACATGGTCAACGGTGAAGCTTAGTTTATTAGTCCATCCACCTTAGATTTTCGTTCCTACTTTGGAAGAGACAAGAAGAGCTTGTGTGTACTCGCGCCTTACCAAACACAAAGGTTTCATCTTTTTGTTGTTTTGCATTCCCATTGAAATTTTAACATAGTCCATAAAATTGTGTCGTTCTTTGTATTTTTGTATTCAAATTGTATTCTATCTTCATTTCATTTCATTTAACATGGATGTTGTGAATGGATTGAAGCATCAGTTGTAAGGAGTGCGTTTATGGTTCATTTCATTTTAAAAGAAAATCTCCTTTGGTAGGGTTTCGTAATATTTTCCCTACAAGTTCTACTCATTTTTTTTCATTGGCAAACAAAATTATTGTTAGATTTGTTTATGAATGAACTTAAAATTGTAATGTTTTCTGTTTGAAGAAATGTGCCACTTTTCTTATCTGGATGTTTGAATTTGAGTTTGAGGTAGCTAAAAAGATGATTTGTGAATGTCTCTAAAAATTATACTGAGAAGCATTTTGGAGTCTAGTCGTTGAAATTCTCATCTTCTTGAAGTGTTGTTTTACATTGCATGGTTGCTGAGAATTTGTATGCAAACAAATTTGGTTAACACCCATGAAGGCTTAACTGATTGCATCTAAGAAAAGAAAAGTTAGTTACTGCATTGTAGGTCAGTAGCATGGATACAGGAAGGCTTCCATCCTCTCTGCCATTTTTCTTTCCGTTAAGGCTTCTTTCTCATGATAAAATTTTGTAAACATAAGCTTGCTTCTATGACAAAAGTCGATGTTCTGTCTAAAATGAAAACTTAATCTGATTTCTAAGATTCTTCAAAATTTGACCAAATTAGCTAGCAACATATTCCCAAAAAATTGGACTATCTTACTGACAAAAAGGCCAATGGAGGCATATAGTTACATTCCCTTTCAGCCTGCATAAAGACATTTTCAAATCTGAGGAGCTACCAAACCTGATGGTCCCTGAGCACGCCACTAGCTCTGCTAGACCATCCTTAGTCTAGTTTTTTTTTGTCTCTTTTGTCAAACGTATGTTGTATTTTTTGTAACATGTTCCTCTGATTAAATAAAGCCATTTCTTTTATTAAAAAAAAAGGTATTAAGACATTGATTTAAGAATGAGATTTAAAAAGTACACCTTTTTGTTTTTCAAGCTGCATTATTTTCAACATAATGACCAAACTGAAACCTTAGTAGTCCACCTTATGTACTATATTTTCTATGTATCAAAGCAAACTTTAACTACTTTCTTCGATATGATGATCTTGTTTTTGTCTTTTTAATTTTCCCACACACCCAAAAGGTTATAATTCTAATTGCAGTTATTACTATGATATAAACAAAGTGCTCTCATTACTATTACACTATATATCTTTGAACAGTATTTCTGTTATTTTATTACGCCAGCCAGTAAAATTAGTGTAGTGCTTTTCATTGTATTATGAGAACACCGTTTGTCAGCTTCTGTGATCAAATATAAAACTCCCCTTTGTCGGCCTCTATGACCTAAACATTGTTGTAAGTTCTGCACTATAGGAGGATTAGTTGAATTTCTTCAACTAATATTAGAGGATTAGTTGTATTTCTTCGAATATTATAAATAAATTAAAAGAAGTTTAGAATTTGAAGAATAAGTACATTAGCAATTCATTGATTCTATTATCTATTTGATTAATAATAATATGAAGCATGATTTATATTTAGATGGCAACAACAAAAATGTTGTATGCTGCTTCTAGGTGAAAATCTTAAAGAATAGTGGATTATTTTAAATGATATTGAAAAAAGTTTTGATTTCAAAATTTTTAAATTATATATTTGTTTTCTATCTTTTATGATTTCCATTTTTTTATAAATTAATTAACTGATTTCAACTTGAATCTCTTTTGGTATTGTTATATTTATTTACTTTGTTTGGTTTGGTATATAAATTAATTTAATTTATACAAATTGTTTGATATTCCATCTATTAGTCAAATGTCATTTCAAACAAATTCATCACTTAAAATTGAAACTTTTATTATTACTTATTATATTTTATTAAGACAATATTGTTACTTAAATTAAATATGTTGTATTTATTTGTTGTTTCTATGTGTTATTTTATTGTATTCACTTTTTACAATATTTAAGTTAAGCTTTATTTTATTTTACTTGTAATCAAATCTCTAAAAAATAGCTTCTTCATCCATTATTTTTATAGCTCTTTTTTATTATCAACGTAAAAATTTAAAATTAGCAAAAAAATTAAGTGAGCTTAAAATTAACAATGTTAAAGAATTAATAAATCTTTTCTTTAAGTAAATGATGTTTTTTTAAAGTCTTGTTAATCTACTTTGCTATAGATTTGTAAATATAAATGTAAATATTTAATATTAGCAATAAGAAAAAAAAACTACGTGTGGCTAAAATTAACAATGTTTAAGAATTAATAAGCACTCTACTCAACATTGTGTCTCCATTAGAAAATACGAGTTTCAAAAAAGACAAATAGATGTTCTTATGTAACTTTGACTATTGCAAACTCGATACAAATTATTCAAAAAGATTGCATTGTGTTATTTTATGTGTTTGTGCAATTCATTTATAATTTTTCTTTAATTTCCTATCGGCGTTTCCTTGAACCTCCTATAGGTGCAAGTGCTAGTATTCAACATTGTCATGCTAGTTGAATTTCCTCCTACTATTTTCATTGATGACATAAAATATTGTCTACCCATCTTGAAATGACTTACCTTCTTTCAATAAAATACAAAGTCTATTATTAACAATTGAAGTCTATAAAAGGACAATATTTTGGATTCCTTCTTCCATTATAGCTCTTGTAGTGTGACCACTTCTTTTTTATCTACTATATTGATTTTCAATGGCGTGAATCTATTTCACCCATCTTGAAATGACTTACCTTCTTTCAATAAAGTACAAAGTCTATTATTAACAATTGAAGTCTATAAAAGGACAATATTTTGGATTCCTTCTATTATAACTCTTGTAGTGTGACCACTTCATTTTTATCTCCAATATTGATTTTCAATGTTGTGAATCTATTTCACCCATCTTTTATGTAAATTGTGTATCATATTTATATTTAATATAGAAGTGCACCATTCATTACAAAGGACAAAATTTTAAATTTCATAAAAATTAATAAAAATATTATTAATATTCAACATTGTCATGATAGTTGAATTTCCTCCTAATATTTTCATTGATGACATAAAATATTGTTTATTACTAATGTGGATGAAATATAATTTTATTACAAATTATTTTTTGTACTTTTATAATATTAAATACATTGTAGAAGCATATACCATTCTCATAAATAGATATTTTAAACATGACAAATTAAAGGTAAAGGAATAAACTTATAGGAAAAAGGTTATGCTTTGTATAGTGTTAATTCATTGAGATATGAAAATATTTTTTTTCTCAAATATTGTCATGATTTAATTATATACATAAAATTGTGGAAACACACATATACATACATACATACATACATACATATATAACATTATAATTTTAATACGAGAGAGAATGAGTGGGAAACAGAGTAGAGCAGGCTATTTGAATTCCTCTGATGGAGTGGATGCGGGGGAGTCATAATTTAATGACGAGGATCTTGATTTGGTGTTGTTGTTTGTTGACTGCTTGGAGGGCATTTGATGGAGAATGCTATTTCCTATTCCTAGGGTCTTCCTGGTGTTGTGGACCTACTATTGGTGGTGGTTGTTCTAGAAATCTGTGGAGGTGGAGTGTTGTGTGCCCTTCGGGCTTGGGTTGTCTTTGGCCCAGGCATCTCTTTGCTTCTGGCCATGCAGTTAGGGAGTGTTCCACTACACTCTAAGACCTTTTTCTTTGCTGCTATTTCATTCTTGGCTTGGGTTCTTGGAACTCGAGTGTTTTGGAGGATGTGGATGGTTAAGGTGTATTTCTTTCTTTGTCCCACTTTTCTATGTTGGGCCTTTGTTTTGAAGGTGATCTTTGCTTTTCTGTGGGTTGTCATTGACTTCTCCTTGGTTGGGTTCGGTGCTCTATTGTGGTTTGGAGGCCTTTTGGTCTGAATTAAATTCTTTGTTGGAGCCTCTCTAGGACTTAGCTGTTGTCTTGTGGTTGTGGTTCTTGGGGGGTTTTTGGACTTTTTTTCATACCTTTTGTTTTATCCTACGAAGCTCTATTTCCTTAGGGTAGTTTGTTGGCTGTCGGGTTGCCTCTGTTTTGGGGTGGCTTTGGTGTTGGGGTATGTTGACTCTTTGTCTCGGCATATTCTAAACTAGGTTATGGAAGCTATTGATTTTATTTCGATGCTTTAGGCGTCTACTCTTGGAGCTATTTCGAATCATCTTGGTCACGTGGTTTGGTTGGCTTGGGGAAGTTCTGCTCTTTGGTGGTTGCATTTTTTGCTTTGGGTTATGGAAGTTTTTATGGCTTTCCATGGCATTGTTAGCTATAGAATTAGCTACTGCAAAGGAGGTGTTTTCTCAAACTCTTTGGGGGTTTGGTTACTGTCAGGATCTTTTCTTGTGTTTGTCGTCGGTAGTTGGCTTCTTTGGCTTGCTCTATGGTTGCACGTGGTTGTAGTGTTATTGGGTCTAAAGGTCTGTGAAGCCATCTCTTGTTTGCTTCAGGGGAGATGGTGGTTTGATGCTTGTGTGGTGCAAAATGGTCTGTATTGGTGGATTTGTGCTGCTAGTTCCCTACTGTAGATGTGTTTGATGGGGGTTGGCTTTAGAGCTCCTTTGGAAGTCTTGTTTTTTCTCACAACCCAAGTGGGTTTGAGGTTAATTAGTATTGTTGTTGCTTGTTTTGTTCTTACTTTCTTCTTGTTTCCTCATTTTGTAAATTCTATTGAGGTGGATTAGTATCCTTTTGAGGTGGAGTTTGTGGATTTGGTTGAAAGTGGTGATCTTCTTTGAATGGCCCCCTTTTTGTCTTCTCTTGTGGAGGTGGAGCTATCTCTTATTGAGGTGGTGATTGATTTGGCTGGAGGGGCTTGGTGGTGCTACTATGGGTTTTCGGCTGCCTTATGTTCTACTTTCTTGTCGTACTCTTCTATTGAGGTGAAGATTTTTGGGAAACTAGAATTCTGTTTGGGTGATTTTATTGCCTCGGTTCTTTTCCCTTTTCCTATCCCCTATCGAGGTGGGGACTATGATTGGTGATGGGATCTTGGTCTGCATTACCTTTGATTGTTGGAAACCATGTCAAAGAGATCCATTCATGTAGATTTGGTAAATTTGGCCATAGGCAGTTGAACTGGCCAATCAATCCATTGGAAGAAAAATATTGTTCTCTAGCATTAACCTCCTTTTTAAGCTTTTTTGAAAAAACCAGTACAGGTGAGGAGGAAGCCTTCCTGATGCACGTTTTTGGGTAGTACTTGGGGATCCCATGCTCAACATAAGCCGAGTTGTCCTTCAGAGGGTGAGCATCCCAGGCAACAGACTTAAACTTTTTCCTTTGATTCGAACCAACAAGCATATTGCGAAAGGACAAAATATTCCCATTTTTTGAGTTCATCGACCCCTGGGAGCCAGCAACGTGACAATGAGATGTTGAACCGCCTAGGCAAGAGTTTTTGACACTTTGAAATTCTGCAACCCTAGTCGTTCTAGGTCAAACAGTCGGCAATATTGAGGCCTCAGGATCCTTCCCTGGCAACAAAACCCCATCTGGGATAGGGAGAATGCACGTGGTGGGATTCAAGTCGTCTGTTGATGAAGAGAAAACCTGCGATGAACGCACAACATGGGAGGAAGGTACGGGAGCCACAAGAGTTGCGAAGGTTGCAGAGGCACGCGAAATTGCTATCTTATCTTTTATTTCATTTTTAATTATTTAATGTTTTCAAATTTTAAATTGAAGAAAGATGCATAAATTGTTAAAAGTGAGCTTTTAATAATCATAATGAATTGGTTATGAATAATATGTTTCTATTTATCTTATAATAACTTGATTATAATTCAATTTTTGAGACATAAAACATAAGAGAAGAGGGTTGTTAAAAAGAGTTTTTAATGAATGAAATAACAAAAAACAATATGATAGCAAACAAAGTATAGAAAAATAATTATATAGTTTCAATAAAAACTAATTTTTAATTAAATATGTTCATGAAATTATACAAATTAAATATTTAATTTATCATGGATTTTATACAATTTAATAAATATCCATTAAATTTATTGTTTAATGAGACTCATAAATTTATATTTTTAATTTTATTTCCTTTCGATGTTATGTATTTTTTCATACTTGTATTTAGCTTGCTTAGAGTCTTATAATGAGATTTTAGCATCTTTTATAGGAGTTACACCAAGATTAAGATATTCAAGAGTGACCTTATCTATTGGTTGCATTCATCACTTCACATATTTTATATGTACTCACTCACCTTGCATAGTTTTGAATTTCATTATGAGTTTTCATTATGTATCCTTGCTTTGGACATTGATGCCTCTTAAATATTTTACATGTGCTCTCATGTTATTGAGAACTCTATTTTTTCTATTTTTATCTTTATATCATATATCATTTTGAGTTCATCTGTCTATCCTTATATTGTGTTTTGGTAGTTCTTTATTTTCGTAGAATTTGACATAGTATCAGAGCTATGGTGTCTAGTATAGTTCACTTTGTTTTCAAATTTTGAGGGCTCTTAGTTTTGAGCTATTTTTGGTATATCATGCAACCTTTTTGGCTTCACCATTATCTTTTGGAGGATCAAAAACCTTGGTTATTAATTTTTAGGTGGCTAAAATTTTAGATTTTTCAAGAAATAATGAGTGATTTGGAGCATTTAGTAACACATAAATCATCAAGTTTGACTATAAATTTTTTTATTTTAATGTAATTTATCCAAGGGGGTTTGGAATTTTTATTGGTTTGTGCATAGTATAAAGAATATTCTATTATATATTCACTATTCATAGCCAAGATTCTTCTCCCACTATCAAAGTTTCTTGGTCATGGTATGTTGAGTTAAGATTCAATCATATGAAGAATTTGAATGAATTTGTTGTAATTCCCTGCCAATTTCCATTTTAAAGTAATTTATCCAATAACCCTTGGTGTACACTTTGCCAATTGCATCATTCTTCTTAGCAATGTATGGTTGCTCAATCCCTTGAAGAACATCACCCTTCCTATGATGACTATGCTAGCCCACAAAAAGAAAATCATAGTGTAAATATGTTGTCAACTAGACTTAATCTAGAAAATGATGATTATTCTTCTGATGAAGGATGTTTAGAGCTAGACGTATGTGATAAAATATTTTAGAGCTATAATTACCATCAACATTTTTTTTAATAAGGAAGAAAACATTGATGTTATACATAGTGTTGAGTCTGAATCTGATATTAGATTAAGGAGGCCTTCAAATGAAGAGATTAGAGCATTAACTACTGGTGCTATTGCCCAAGTCAAGAGCAATTATAATTTGAGGAACAGAGTAGTCAATAATGATCAAGGTAAACTGGAAAGTCTTTTCATTAAAGAAAATAAAAATGAAGTAAAAGGTCAATCTCATATCAAACAATAGGAGATTAAAGGGAAAGACGTTGAGAAACCTAAAAATCAAGTTGTTTCCCCTCCCATAAAGGAAAAATACCAAAAGATGATGGAAAAAGAAGAAGAAAGAAAATATTATGGATGAACAAAAAAATACTTAGGGAGACAAATTAGAGAAGGTCAATAATCAAAGTACACCCATTGATCAACTTAGCAATATTCATAAATACATCCTAGTGGATATGACACAACTTCTATCTATTAGTTCCTTTGCTAGAAATGATGAGGATTGAGCAACATAAAGAGAAGGTAGTTTCCCTCATTATCAATGCAACTATAGCCTCTGCTGACAAGTACAGTGTTTTTATTCTACTCGAAAAGAGTAAAGAAAAATCAAACGAGGTTGAACTTGAAAGTGTTGTTAATGGAATACCATAAGCGTTTTTTGGAATTACTCTGACACTTCTCCAAAATCAAGTTGACCCATTCTATGTGACTCTAAGAATTAACAATAAATTGGTTAGAAATTGTATGAGAGACTTAGGGGCATCTACCAATGTTATACCTCTATTCGTTATGGAGGAGTTGGGATTACAAGTAAGTAAAACATTTGGAAATTTTTTTATAATAGATTCAAGGGAGGTTCCAGTTATTGCGATAATGAAAGATGTATATCTCAAGCTGGATGCATTCCTTGAAAATGAATTTGTGATGAATGTAACTGTTGTTGACATTCCACCCCAGTATGGAATGCATTTTCCAAGAAAGCGGTCCACAAAAATTGGATGAAGCATGCAATTAGATCTCTCTTATACCATAATCCCTATTAATGGTAAATATGTTAAGTTGAAAGATAAAAGAGGTCCCCTAATATCATTGAGGATTTTTAGTTAGCCGAGCACGTGAATTTTGCTGATGTTGACATGGAAAATTTTAGAATTGTAGAATCCTCATTTGAAGAATTTTTTTTGCACCAATAGTTCAAGAAGTGAAAGAACAAGCTCAAGATAATGACATATAGTCTATGCATTTTTTATGGATCATGTTCAAAAGAAGGATTAGGTATTGGGGTGATTATTATATCACCAAAAGGTAATTCCTATAAGTACTCATTCTCTTTTAAAAAATGAATGTACTAATAATGTAGTAGAGTATGAGGCTTTGTTATTAGGAATAAATATTATAGTCAAACACAATATCAAGAAGCTTAGAGTTTTAGGGGATTCAAAGATGGTAGTGTCCCAAGTTAGAGGAAAATATGCATCTAAGCATAAAAGGTTAAAGTAGGATAGATCTGCTATCTGGGATACTATTGAGTTGTTTGATGCATTTTCTATAGACTAGGTGGAAAGAGCTAAAAATGTAATGGCAAACATTCTTGCCAATATTGGCTTAAGACTATGATATTACTTTTGTTGGAATATCTAAATTTTACACCCAATTGATTACATCCATCTCAAATAACATCCATAACTAGGTGGTGTTCAATGATGACCAAGATTTATTAAGGTTTTTGTACTGTGTAGATGAATACCATAGCCAATAAATTGACTTCCAGAGTTTTATGGAAAAGATTGATGGAAAGGATATTATATTTGGGAATGAGGTGATTCAACTAAACAAAAATTAATTTATTAAGGGGTTGGTAGCTTTGGAAAGAGTTTTCTACAATTCTGATAAATGTAATGCCAAACCAACTCCTTCACATAAACAAGACTTGGAAGAGGTGAATTTGGGTATATCGTGTGCACTAAAGAAGGTCTACATTGGAAAGAAACTCAACTCAAAGATCAAAAAAATGATTATTTCATTAATTAGGAATTATAAGCATGTCTTTGCTTGGTCATATAATGACTTGAAGGCTTACAGAGAAGATTTGTTTCAACATGAAGTCCCTCTCAATCTAGATGCTAATTTGTTCAAGAAAAAGAAAAGACCTATCAATCCTACACTAGCATCGAAAATGCAACTAGAACTAATGAAGCTTGGAGATGGTGGGATTATCAAGCCCATTGGGCATTCCACTTGGGTTTCAAACTTAGTGTTAGTAAAAAAAAAAGAATGGATATGTAAGGTTATGTGTAGACTTTAGAAATTTAAATGTATCTTCATTAAAGGATAACTACCCATTTCCCAATAAGGAGGCAATGTTACAGAAGGCTACTAGTTGTGAACCATTATCAATGATGGAAACAAATTTTGGTCACAACCAAGTGAAGGTAATGTTGGAAGAATAAGGATTTTTTCATTGATATTCTTATTGGAAACATGTGCATGAAATATGATCTTAAGGCATGAGCACAAGTTGCATAGTATGTTGTACAGTGTTGTCATTGATGTCAACATTGTGATTGTGTATGAAGATCTTTGTGTAGATCATTTTATATAGCTTGAAAATGTTTGAAGATAGTTATCCAGTGGACATTTGCAAGAAGGTTTGATCTAGTGAATATATATGAGGAGAAAATTGGCCTAAGTGTCAAAATAGAGTTTTTTGTGTACAGGACATCCGGTATTTTGGTCTGCATTGGTTCGTTGTGTAGAATCTTGCTCTGTGGTTTTCATGTAATTTTATTGGATATTAGAGAAGTTTATATTTAGAGTTTCACATTTTTTTGGTTTTTGGTGATAAAGTTATGAGTGACAAAAGTTTGAGTCTGGTAGTGACAGTGTTTCTAGTTCAGTGTGCATGTTTTGGTGAATCTGTACCTCTTCGCAGATTGGTATTTGGTATTGGGAATTTGTGGAGATGTTGACAAGTGTCAGTAACACCTATATTCCAAGTGGCATGAAGTTTTGAGGTTGAACAGTTGATGAATTTTTTTGTTAGGTCATTAGTGTCAACCTAATAAGTTTTGAGTATTGTGGAGTTTGAATATGTATTGATCCATTATGAGGGAGTTATTATAGGTCTATGCCAACCTATTTGGACTTGTAATAAGTTTTGTTTCATGGAATGAAGCACATATATGCATATGTTGAGCCAACAAGTTACATTTTGTATAATACATCTAATTAAGTTGACCTAATTGATGTTGTAGGTGTTTGTGGTTGAAGCAAATATATATATGTAAGATATTTTTTGATGTTTTTGATATGAGAGATGTGATGTAATGTATATTTGATGCAAATTGTGTGAGTATATGGTGAATGTAGAGCATATTAGAGTGTTAGTATGGATTAGTATGAAGTGTGTGAAGTCGGTGTTGTCCCTCAGTATCGTTTAGCATTAATGTCAATACACTAAGGTTGAAGTTACAGGTTATGCACATGGTGATTTCTTTTAGTTTTGCATGAGTTTATATATCCATACTGATTCTTTTAGCATTTTCATCTGCGTTTGGTATAATTCCATGGTGATATAGCCAGTTTGGTTTATGATCGGTTTGGTATTGTAAAGTACATTTGTGTATCTGTTGACATCTTTGGTAAAGTGTAGTGATAAAGGCTATATTCAAAAAGGGGGCATTGCTACATTTTTCATAAAGTAATATTGTTCTCCAAATTGTTTTTGAAATTGTTGTGGATGGAAAAGTTTCTTTCAAAGAGGGGGAATATTGACACATTATATACAAAGCATCATCATCATGGAGAAATCCTTAAAATAAAAAAGAGTAAAAAATTGTTTTATTCAGAGACTTATTTTTGAAAAGATTGAAAAGGGTTGTCGGTGATCATTATTTTTTGTTTGACTTTATTGGGAATTCTTTCCCATCAAAATGCTCAGATTTGAAAATCATTATGTTGGGTTTGAAAAAGTCTTTGAAGACTTGGATGGATATCGATGTTTGCTTCATTATAACCATTAGGGTTTATTACCCTAATCATGGCGTCATTGATAAGGAAAATTTGTTACAGTTTTTCAAGGCTAGTTTTCATTGGAACAAGGAATAATAGTAGAGAGCAACGGTTTTGATAGACAAGATTTTTTTTTTGTGCTAGTCACATGTGCACTCTTCCCATGTTTTTTGTTTTTGTTCTTCTTTGTATTCTTTAAAAGCAATAGAAGAACGGTGGGATTTAAGTTGTTTTGTTTTGGTGACTATCTTAAGTGCAGTCAAGATTAGTGTTCTTCTAGGCTTTATGTTGTTGATTGACTGTGGTAGCATTTTGTACAGTTTTTGTTTTGGGAAATCCGTTCGAAGTCTTAGTGTTGAGTTTTGAAGTTGTTTATGGTTACCCACGGGTGTCTGGTAGTTTTGTGTTTGAAGAAGAGTTGTAAACAAGTATTTGTTTACCCCTTAATTGATCTATATATACTTTGTTAAAAAGAACCCAATTTGGGTCTGCCATTAAGGGTGTTTGTTTTTAAAATATCAAATATTTTCGTTCATTAGAAAACCCTGTTATTATGTTTATGGGTTTAGCTGTGTGTCTATCATTTTTGGATTTATTATGTTTTGTCGGCTCTACAGACTATATGACAGTTATATATTGTTTTCTCTTAATACTTTCTTAACAAGATTGTTTTTGATGGATTATAGTTGAGACAACTGGCAAAGGTAGTTTGAGGTTCGGTTTCTCATGGAAGTTGTTGAAATAGTTTTTTCAAAATCTCTTTATTCTATTTTTGAAGAAAACAGAGGATATATAAAATGTATTGTTGTGCTCATATGTTGATGATGAGAGTTTTTGATAAACACAGATTATATCTTTCAGAAAAGATTATATATATATATATATTGGTTTGTGATATGGAACATTGTAACTCTAATTCTGAAGTCATGATAAAACAGATTATGTGATTAGTGAAACAAAGATCAACTTTGTATTTAAATTGCTTCATATTTGTACATTTTCACAAGACTATCAGTGAGATAGTAGCATTATAAGACTATCAGTGAGATAGCACCATTGTCAGTGAGACAAATCAACCAAAGAGGCTTTGTACAAAGAATATTTTTTCAGATAAGGCCAGTGAGGCCAAGTTCGAGTTTTTTAATTCCCTGGGAGGGTTTCCACTCAAGACAAAATTTGTGTCAATCTTTTAAATGTGTTTGTTCATTATCTGTTCATTTCATTTTTTAGCATAAGTTCATTCATGATCTAATCATTGTTTAAAAAAGTAAAAAAATTAATTTGTTTGTTAGCACTGATTCACCCCCCTCTCAGTGTTAACTGCACTCCAACAATTGGTATCAGAGCCAAACCTTGTTGTTGAGTCAACTAGGGGATCTTGCTTAGGAGTGTTAATGGCAACACAAGAAGGTTTGTCTACAACTAGAGCACCACTCTTTCATGGTACTAGTTACACCTTCTGGAAGTTTAGGATGAAGAAACATATTAACTCTCTAGGATATGATGTGTGGGAAATAGTAGAAAATGCATATACTGCTACATCACCTCCTTTCGATGTTGATGAGAAACAAGCATATGATTGCAATGCAAAGGATGAAAATGCTACTTGTTGTGGGCTCACTAATGATGTCTTGAAAAAAATAATGGATTGTAAGAATGCAAAAGCCATATGGGATAAATTATCCAATATCTATGAAGGTGATGAGAAAGTTAAAGAAGAAAAACTTCATAACTATAGGTTTAAATTCGATAGTCTACAAATGGGTGAGGATGAAAAGATTGTTGATTTTTTCTTGAAGGTTCAAGAAAGTGTAAATGCAATAAGAGGTTTTGGAGAAATTCTTCCTGAAAAGGTTGTTGTTCAAAAAGTTTTGAGATCTTTACCCACCAAGTTTGATCCAAATATTGCAGCAGTTGAAGAAAGAGACATTAATACGGTAACTCTTGATGATCTTCATGGTTTCTTAATTGCTTATGAAATGAGATTGAATGAACATAGATATGTAAGTAAGGAATCTGCTTTTAAATTTGTTAAAAAGGATAATGATAAAACGAAGTCTGATGCCTTAGATGAAACAAAGTTATCTTTTGTAAGTAAACTAAAAAGAGGCTCAGGCAAGTATAAAGGGAAATTACCCTTTAAATGCTTTTATTGTGGAAAGACAGGACACTATGCAACAAATTGTCCTAATAAAGATCTTGATAGTGATGATGAAAATGATAAAAGGACCTCAAAGAAAAAGCAACCAAACTTCAAAAAGAAAAATTCCTTTAAAAAGAAGAAAAGTCTTTATGTTGATGTGATTGATAGTGGTTCAGTTGAATCTTGTGATGAGATTGAAGAAATTTTATTTATGGCTAAAGTTGTTCCTATAAAGCAAGATTAATCAAATTTTGAATCAGAAATTGATCTTGAGGGAGAATTGAAATCTGCTCTCAAAAAAATTAAGAAATTGAGAGAAGTAGTTACCTTGAAAGATAAAGATCAGAAAAGTGTACAAATTATTTTTGATTTAACTCTTAAAGGAGAAGAGACCAGAAAAATTCTTGAGATAACTCAAGGAAAACTGAAACATAAGGAGGATAGATGCTGCTCTTTGGAGGCAGAAGCTGTTAAGCTGAGAAATTAGCTTGTCTCCCCTAATGAGGGTCAATGTTCAAATCACGATGGAAAAGGAAAAGGTAAGATTTCTGATGATAATTCTAGTTCAATGGTTATTGTTTCAATTGTAAACAATTTGGTCATAAGGCTAGTATTTGCAAGGTTTTATCTAAGAGAAGCTATAATATTGTTAATGGAAATCTCTATAAATTTCTTGTTAATCTTCAATTTTATAAATGCAAAGAAGTAGGTCATATAGCAACATTTTGTAAATCTGGTTTAAGAGTGCAGCCAAACAGAGCAAATAGAACCAAATTTGTCTGGAGACATAAAGATGTTAAAGCTTTGATAGTTGAAACAACTTTTCATTCTATTAAGATAATTTTTTGGGTTCTCGATAGTGGCTGCTCTCATCATATGACTGGTGAGAGAAACAAATTTATAGACTATGAGGACTATTCTGGTGGTTTTGTTAAGTTTGGGAATGATCACTGTATTCCTATAGTGGGAAAAGGTACTATTTTGCTTGAAAATGAAATCCCTATCAATGATGTTTATTATGTGGAAGGGCTAACTCACAATCTCCTAAGTGTAAGCCAAATTTGTGACAATGGCTTTGAAATAAAGTTCTTTGACTTAGGGTGTGAAATTCAAAAGAAATTTGGTAAAACAGTAGTAGCAGGTTACAAAACAAATGGTAATGTGTATTATTTGCAAGAGAGCTCAAATAATAAGCAACAAAGTAATGTTTGCTTTATGAGTCAAATTGATGAGTCTAAGTTATGGTATGGAAGATTTGGCCATATCAAGTATGACAATCTGGTAAAGATAAGTAAAAATAAATTGTTAGAAACATGCCTATAATATCTAAACCAGATAATAAAATTTGCAAAGAATGTCAGGAAGGAAAACAAGCTAGAGCAAGTTTCAAAACTAAAGAATACACATCAACTAGACCTTTGTAGCTTGTTCACACTAATCTATGTGGACCAACAAGGACTAAGTCCCTGAATAATGAGAGGTATTTCATGCTTTTTATAGATGACTATACTCATATGACTTGGGTAACATTTTTGGTACATAAGGGAGAAGCTTTCCATAATTTTAAAGTTTTCAGAAAGATGGTTGAAAATGAATATGATCTAAAAATCAAGTGTCTTAGGTCAAATAGAGGAGGTGAATTTACCTCAAAGGAGTTTGTTGATTATTGTGAAGATCACGGAATAAAGAGGCAATATTCATCCTGTAGGACACCACAACAAAATGATGTTGCTAAACGCAAAAATCGAATAGTGAAGGAAATGGCAAGAGCTATGTTGCATGATGCAGCTCTGTCAAACACATACTGGAAAGAAGAAGTGCATACTACTATTTACATTATGAATAGAGTTCAAATAAGAACTAAAACACAACATACACCATATGAATTATGGTATGGTAGGACTGCTCATGTAGGATATTTCAAAATATTTGGCAGCAAGTGCTTTATAAAGAAAGACACTGATAGCATTGGAAGTTTTGAATCAAGGAGTGATGAGGGTATATTTTTGGGATATTCTACACACAGTAAAGCATATAAGTGTCACAATACAAGATTAAGGAAATTTGTGGAAAGTGCCAATGTGAAGGTTGATGAAACCTTACAAAATTGTGATCAACAAAAGAAGTTTGATGATGATGAAGAATTTATTGTGCAAACACCTGATACAAATCTGCAAGATCAAAATAAATATTCAAGTTCAACAGAACCTGAGAAGTTCACTGAACAAAATGTGCCTGATAATATTGTTGAACCCTCTCAGTTGTCTTCTAGGTTAATGGAAAATAAGCATCCTACTAATCAGATTATTGGTGATATGTCAAAAGGAGTTCAAACTAGAAGACAACTTTCAGGCACAAAAGGTAATGATGAACAGGTTTATTTATCTTTGATTTCAGAAATAGAGCCTAACACATATTCTGAGGCTAGTAGTGATAGTTGCTAGATTAAAGCTATGCATGAAGAACTTGCTCAAATTGAAAAAAATAAGACTTGGGAACTAGTTCCTAGACCTGAAAATAAAAATGTCATTGGTGCAAAATGGGTTTTTAGGAACAAGATGGATGAACAAGGGAATATAGTCAGAAATAAAGCTAGATTAGTTTGTAAAGGTTATTCTCAAGTTGAAGGATTGGACTTTGGTTAAACTTTCACTCCTATGGCTAGGTTGGAAGCAATTAGAATGTTTCTGGCTTACTTTGTGTATAAAGGTTTTTAAGTATTTCAAATGGATGTTAAAACTACCTTTCTCAATGGTGACTTGATAGAAGAAGTTTATATGAAACAACCTGAAGGCTTTGTTGTTGCAGGGAAAGAATGTTATGTATATAGGCTGAAAAAGGTCCTCTATGGTCTAAAACAGGCTCCTAGAGCCTGGTATTCAAAGTTGGACTCCTATTTACATGAACAGGGCTTCTCAAAAGGTGCAGTAGACAACAATTTATACTTCAAAGTGAAAGATGATATTATTATAGTTGTTGTTTACGTTGATGATATTAAATTTGGCGGTAATAATGATGCTTTGTGCTTTGAGTTTCCAACAATCATGAAGTCTAAATTTGAAATGTCAATGATTAGTGAACTTTCTTTATTTTTGGGTCTTCAAGTTAGTCAAATTGATAAAGGGATATTTATCTCACAAACAAAATATGCTAAAGAAATGTTGAAAAAATTTCAGATGATTGATTGTAAACCAGTTGGGACCCCTATGGAAACCAGCTGTAAACTCTCAAAGGAAGCTGATCAGCCTGATGTGGATCATACCATGTATAGATCCATGATTGGTAGTCTCTTATATCTGACTGCCATAAGGCTTGATATTATGCAAGCTATATGCTTGGTTTCACGGTTTCAATCTGCACCTAAGATGTCACATTTGAATGCAGTAAAAAGAATTTTGAAGTATGTTGCTGGAACATAAGATTTTGGTTTGTGGTACCCTAAACATGGTGATTTCACGTTGATTGCTTACATTGATGCTGATTGGGATGGAAATATTGATGATAGAAAATGTACTTCAGGGGATGCATTCTATCTTGGAGGTAGATTAGTAGCCTAGCATAGCAAGAAGTAGGATTCGATATCCTTGTCAATTGTTGAGGCAAAATATATAGCAGCTGCTACCTATTGTACTCAGGTGCTTTGGATGGTTCAAACTTGAAGGACATATAGGTTGATGTTGCTAGACCCATTCACATTTTATGTGATAATACAAGTACTATCAATATCTCTAAAAATCCAGTGTAGCATTCTAGAACTAAGCATATTGATATAAGGTATCTTTTTTGCATGAAAAAGGTGTTGGAAAATGAAGTTATATTAGATTTTGTGGTATCCAATGATCAAGTAGCTAATATATTTACCAAACCCCTTCCTAAAGCCCAGTTTGAAACACTACGAGACAAGCTTGGTGTTGTCTCTATCAGTTCTCTTCCATGTTAATTTTTTTGTTCATGGAAACAGGGGGATCACTTCATGCACCTTTCTTTGTCCCTCAGTATCTGTTTGGAATTTTAGAGTACATTTTATGTTTGGCTCAATTTTCTATCTTTGGAATTGTATCAAAAAAGGGGGAGAATTTGACAAAAGTGATTTGGTTCTTTGGAATGTTGATGGTTTCTTTTTGTTGGCTTGTTCATATTTCATGCTATGATGCTATGTATAGTTTAGCCTGTGATGCCATGTATAGTTCAGCTTGTGCTTGGTAGTGCTATGTTGCGTAGTGATATGCAATATTTATGGTGATTTGCTTTGTTTATTCAATCTTCAGTTGTTTTTGATGTTTCTTTGATATGTGATAGGATGCATGGCTATGTACTTCATGCAGTCATCATGTTTAGAATAGGTATATTATAGCTTTGTTCTTATTTATAACCCTTTGTGTTTGACATCAATTCTAAAGTGGGAGTTTGTTGTCCCTTGGTATCGTTTGGAATTAATCTCAATACACTAAGGTTGAAGTTACAGGTTATGCACATGGTGATTTCCTTCAGTTTTGCATGCGTTTATATATCCATACTAATTCTTTTAGCATTTTCATCTACGTTTGGTATAATTCCATGGTGATATAGCCAATTTGGTCTATGATCAATTTGGTATTGTAAAGTACATTTGTGTATATGTTGACATCTTTGGTAAAGTGCAGTGATAAAGGCTATATTCAAAAAGGGGGCATTGCTACATTTTTCATAAAGTAATATTGTTCTCCAAATTGTTTTTGAAATTGTTGTGGATGGAAAAGTTTCTTTCAAAGAGGGGGCATAGTGACACATTATATACAAAGCATCATCATCATGGAGAAATCCTTAAAATAAAAAGAGTGGAAAATTGTTTTATTCAAGGACTTATTTTTGAAAAGATTGAAAAGGGTTTTCGATGATCATTATTTTTTGTTTGACTTTATTGGGAATTCTTTCCCATCAAAATGCTCGGATTTGAAAATCATTATGTTGGGTTTGAAAAAGTCTTTGAAGACTTGGATGGATATCGATGTTTGCTTCATTATAACCATTAGGGTTTATTACCCTAATCATGGCACTTTTGATAAGGAAAATATGTTATAGTTTTTGGAGGTTGGTCTTCATTGGAACAAGGAATAACATTAGAGAGCAACGATTTTGATAGACAAGATGTTTTTTTTTGTTGATCATAGGTGCACTCTTCCCATGTTTTTTTGTTTTTGTTCTTCTTTGTATTCTTTAAAAACAACAGAAGAATGACTTTAAGTTGTTTTGTTTTGGTGATTATCTTAAGTGTAGTCAGGATTAGTGTTCTTCTGGGCTTTATGTTGTTGATTGACTGTGGTAGAATTTTGTACAATTTTTGTTTTGGGAAATCTGTTTGAAGTCTTAGTGTTGATTTTTGAAGTTGTTTATGGTTACCCACAGGTCTCTGGCAGTTTTGTTTTTGAAGAAGAGTTGTAAACAAGTATTTGTTTACCCCTTAATTGATCCGTATATACTTTGTTAAAAAGAACCCGATTTGGGTCTACCGTTAAGGGTGTTTGTTTTTAAAATATCAAATGTTTTCTTTCATTAGAAAACCCTGTTATTATGTTCGTGGGTTTAGCTGTGTGTCTATCATTTTTGGACTTATTATGTTTTTTCGGCTCTGCAAACTATATGACAGTTATATACTGTTTGCTCTTAATACTTTCTTGACAAGATTGTTTTCGATGGATTATAGTTGAGGCAACTGGCAAAGGTAGTTTGAGGTTCGGTTTCTCATGGAAGTTGTTGAAACAATTTTTTCAAAAGCTCTTTATTCTATTTTTGAAGAAAACAGAGGATATACAAAATGTATTATTGTGCTCATATGCTGATGATGAGAGTTTTTGATAAACACAGATTATATCTTTCAAAAAAGATAATATATATATATATATATATATATATTGGTTTGTGATCTGGAACATTGTAACTTTGATTCTGAAGTCATGATAGAACAGAGTATATGATTAGTGAAATAGAGATCAACTCTGTATTTAAATTGCTTCATATTTGTACATTTTCACAAGACTATCAATTAGATAGCAGTATTATAAGACTATCAATGAGATAGCACCATTGTTAGTGAGACAAATCAGCCAGTGAGGCTTTGTATAAAGAATATTTTTTCAGATAAGGCTAGTGAGGCCAAGTTCGAGTGGTTTTATTCCCTGGGAGGGTTTCCACTCAAGACAAACTCTGTGCTAATCTTTTAAATGTGTTTGTTCATTATCTGTTCATTTAATTTTTCAGCATAAGTTCATTCATGATCTAATCATTGTTTTAAAAAGTAAAAAAATTAATTTGTTCATTAACACTAATTCACCCCCCCTCAGTGTTAACTGCACTCCAACAGTCGGTATATTGAACTTCAATGGATTTGACAAAGGGGGAGTAAAAGAAAGGAAACTATGTGTTGTCCTTTTCCATTGATGTCAAAGGGGGAGAGAGTTAAATTGGTTGAAAAACCATAGTGCATAAATGGATATCGGAGAAATTTTGCTTGTGTAAGGGGGAGCAATATGTACTGGTGAGCAGTATGTGTTGTTAATCAAAGTTGCTGGTTGTTTTTTTATGGTTTTTCATATTAGGTGTTGTCATCAATGGTAAAGGGGGAGATCATTGGAAACTTGTATTGTCATTGATGTCAACAAAGCATTGTTGCATTGATGTCAACACTTGAGGAAGCAAATATGTTCAAGTGTTTTGGTTGCATTATGTTGTCATTAGTATTGTCACATGTGTCAACCTCTAATAGTGCAATGATGAGTACTTGTGCTTGTGGATATCAAGCTCTTGTGTGGTTGAGATGCTGAGAAGGTGTTCTGAACGTTGAGTGGGTGTTTGTGGTCACTTGGTTTTGAAGTGATTTTGAGAAAATTTGAATAAAAGAGAGTTTAGTGCGACAAAGTGGTGTTTAGTGTTTTGCTCCGTATTTATTCATGATTGAAGATATGCTCATGTGGTTTGGAATTGATGATAAAAGGTGTTACATCCAAATTTTTAGGTTCTAAATCATATGACAAAAGAAGTTGTGTTCACCAGTGTGTGCACTTTAAAGTAGTGTTGTCTGGGAGAAATGAGATTGCTTTGCATTTCTCTTCAGTAAAGGTTCCAGTGTTGTAGATTTGGGAACATGCTTACCATTTTGTATCTACCTTCCCTTGAATTTTTAGGTACTGAGTTATTCCACAAGGTTATCTAATATGTTGGATGTCTATGATAGTATGTCTGGTTGCATAGAATGAAGGTGTTCTTGACTTTCAGGTTGTTGCAATATATTTTGATGGTGTTGGAGTATTTTGAGATGTATGAATAGAAAGAAGTTTTGTTGTGTAGTCTACAAATTTTTTTTGATGCAATGCCTCTTGTGTTGTTGTACTGTTCTGATACTTTTTATGTTATGTGTGTACCTCGAGACTGTGTTGGTGGGTGTTTCACCATTTTGATTTGGTTGGTTGACAATTTAGTTGTCTTGGATGATTATGACACTCTTTACTAATGTTTATGTTATGGTGATACATGGTGTTTGATGTTGTGTTTGGATTAAATTGGTTATGTTTATCATATGGACGTAGTACTATGCTTGTTATGCATTTGATTAAGTAATTTCTTTATGATGTTGCTTATGATGTGGTTACTATTCGAAGTCTTGGTGAGAGGGACGGTGTAGCATCACTCGTTTGCGAGCGCCCTGCTACGCTATGACTTCCTCTCACGGTGTGTTTGTTATTGGATATATATGTTGCTCGACATTTGGTTTGGTGCAGGTTGCAGGTAGTAGGCATCGACTCCACCTGCACTGTCAGGTTTGAGCATGCCTTACAAAGCTAATGGGTATGATGTGGAAAAAAGAGTTGACAAGAAGTCCCCCACCTTGGTTGTCATCCTTGACGAGGATGAGTTCCTAGTTTGTCACCTCATCATTGTGTTTGACAATGTGGTCTATTTTCAACCCTGTTCTTGTTTTGGTATCGTGTTGTTTTGAGTTGTTTAATTTTAATTGTCTAATTGATGTTGTTTTAATTATTTGATATAGTTGTTAGTTCATTGTGTTAAGTTTATAAATGTGGTTCAAGTGATTGTTTTAGTTAAATGATGTTCATAAGTGTTGTGTTGATTAATTAAATTATTAAGTAGATGTTGTTAATTAATTATTAAATTAATTTGCTAAGTTATAATGATTCGATAATTATATACATTATTACTTTTATCAACGATGAATATTTTAATGGAACATTATTTGCATTTATTAATAATATCTATTTTAAATTCAAACATAGTGGATAATGTTGTTTAAAATAAAATATTAAAATGGAGATATTAAAATGGAATTTAAGTGATAATGTTAAATTACTAAAAAGTAATTAAAAAGAAATTGAATCGGGAAATATTTTTCATGCAAGTGCATGCGTAGTCTCGAACTAAGGATCAGAGGGCAACTTGCTAATTTTTGAGTTTTTAATGATTTAGCATTTGATTTTATTTTCAGAAACAAATAACTTCTTTAATTGAAATTTGAGAGAAAAAAAGAAAAGAAATTAATGTTTTGTTTTTCAACAAGAAGTTTGCTTTGCAATTATCTTTTCTTGATTAGATAAAAATTGAAATTTTGATAATTGGTTTTTCCAAAGAAGCGAATTTATAGAGAAGGGATTGGGGCTGCGAAAGAGCTCGTGTTTGCATATTTTCTTCCATCTCAAAGCATAGGACATCAGGTAGATTATGTTCAATATTCTTGTTGTATATTTCTTTGTTTGGCATTTTAAATATTCCTTGTTGTCGTGGAACACGAATTCTCTCCTATCAATTGCATTTGTTTCAATGTCTTTTCTTGATCGTTCTTCTAGGCTACCAAGGAGTGAACCATGTGGAAACCTTACCTTTTGATCTCAATGTTCTTAATTGTTAAGAAATGATTTCCCCTTTAGCGACTATAATTGGAATTCTAACAACAAACGTATGCATCGATATTTTGATTGAATGTCAAAGATTTAATATTGTGTATGGCAACAAATTGATTTTTTTTGTTTTGCTAGTTCGATATTAAGGCGTCGATGCATGTAGGTAATCATCATTGATAATTGTAGTTGATGAAATAGGTTAAGATAGTGGAATTGACTGCATGTAGTTTTGCCACCCAATGCTTAGTTGGTCATTCAATTTTTCTGTAGGTTAAAGCATATGTTATAAGTAGGAGTTGTAGGTTTTGAGTTGGCTATAATATATTCATTTTTGTTTAAATGATTTTGCCGTCTCACCTGGGAATTGCATGGTGCTTGCTTTTTATGCTGCCATTGTATTCTTGCAAGTTTTGATCTGTCAAAAGGGAATGGAGTTTGATGTATTTCAAACTATTTTGGGTGTTTAACCTGCTATTTGCATTACATTTGGTTTAGCTAGATAATCGAAGGACTCAAGATATAATCATTGTCTATTTGGTATTTGCATGGTATCCATTTTAAAAGCTTTTAATTGTAATGTCGCCTTGTATCATTGAAAGATTAGATTTTTTCAAAAGAATTGGAGGTCAATATACATGCAAATTTTGGTTTAGGCAAACAACCATTCACCTTGGCATCCAGTGCTGGGTAGGGGTTTCGACCCTTTGATTTTTGTTGATTTTATGAATATGGTTTTCGGGTTACATTTTGGCTGATTGTAAGAGTCTCATATGGAGCCCAACGCCTTGCTTGGAATAGTTGATCTTTATGTTAATTTTTTATGAATATATATATATGTGTGTGTGTGTGTGTGTGTGTGTGTGTGCGCGCGCGCGCACGTGTGTGTGGTTTTGTATAAGCTGTGGGTTATGAATTATATACACTGGTTATTAATAGTAGATCATTGTCATTTAAATGTTTTAAATACTATCTATTAAACAACAATAACCTCAAATTAAATAAAGTTTTATGTGTGTGTGTGTGATGTATTTAAATAAAGAGAAATTTGTTATAGATTATGTGTTTAGATATATATGTGGAATATTTGTGTATAGATTATGTGTTTAGATATATATGTGGAATAATTTTTTATAGTGCTTTTTCTTTAATGATTTGAGTAATCTCATACTGAATGTATAAATAAAATATGATTGCTTATTTAAAAAGTTCTTTATAATCATACCATTGAATGTGTTTAAGAGTTTAAAGATTGATTTGGGTTTTATGGTTTCATGAAGTGGGTTTCTTCCTTGTGATTATTTTTATGTGATGACTTTATTGTAGTCATTTTTTGAGAATTTGTTGGGAACCCCTAGCATTTGAGTTACCCTCAGTTGGAAGTTTATGGATAGTCAGTGATCTAGGCTTCCAGAGGCAATGGGAAACTTGCTTTATGTTGGAATTTTTATGGTTGGGTCTTTGTGATTTATTTGATCTTATTTCTGATTTTGAGCTCTTGTGGGTGTTACCTTGTACCATAGTTTTTCCTTTTGATATGGTTTTTGGGTGAGAAGGTTCATACCTTGCACATGTACTTGGTTTTCATGATTGTGGTGCTTTGTGTAATATGGTACACCCTTGATGTCATCTGGTTTTTTGGTGCTACTAGGGAGAGTGGCTCTTCATGGGGGCCGACGCACAAAGGGGAAACCTGGGCAACCCATGGAAGAGTTTCCTTAATAAGTGATAACCTAATAAAATTAACTAGTGGGTTTGGGTAGGTACACACTAAATAAGATAAGTAAGATGCCTCGCCCATGCCTTTAATGCTTTCACAAACTAAGGGTGGGCTCAAAAGGCCTGGTCAACAAGATCACTACCTTGTCCTCATGAAAGGTTAGTGGTCCCGCATGTGTCACCCTATGGGGCTGACGCCTAGTGAGAGGTAGCCAGGGTAACCCATGCTAGGGCCATGCGATGACACTCTTCTTATAATATCTTTATTGTTCCCTTGCCTTTGTGTGCCTATGGAAGCAGTCATCCTTTAATCAACCGTTCTTGATACAGTTGTTATTTATGTTTATTGTTACTCTTGTAATTCATTCCCACTTTGTGTTGGGAAGCACTGTTATGCATTTGTAATCCCAAAATGATGTAATTTCATATTATAAATATGATGTATATGTATATTTTGATTTGATCAATGTAATGTTTGTATAATCTTGTCTATATCATGTGTTCATTTATGGATGTTATCGTTGATGTAATATAATAGATGTATGAACTTTGCATTCTTATTCTATATAAGGGTTTTGTAATGTAATCTTGTAATGTGGTAACCATCGTTATAGGATATGGGTTGATGTTACGTAATGCAATCATGTGTACCCCAGAGGACATGGTTGGATAATGTATATGTATAATTGCTTTATAAGTGTTGTATGCTAATGTACATCTTATGTTAGTTTTTACTCAAAAAAAAGTGCTTTTATTGGTTAGTTTTAATTGTCCTTTTGGGGTTTGCGTGGCGGGGTGTTACATTTGAACCTTGAGAAGTGTGTTTGGAGTTTCTTGTTGGTGTTAGTGTAGGTTTGGCTAACCTAACATGCTAGTGATAATTGTGAAGGGTAATTATTGATTGAGGAAGTGTTGAGAAGAATGTTTGTGTAGATTTGGGTCCCAATTAAGTAGTGGAATGGTTTGGATTTACTTATTTATATTGTGGAAGTGTTTGGTGCTGACCTATTTGGTGATACATAGTTGAGGTGTATACATTTAATTAAAGTTGACCTAATTAAGATTTTTTTAGGTCACGAAGGGTATAAATACAAGGAGAATTGTTGTATAGATTGTGTGCGAAGTGTGTGTGTTGTGAAAGATATGAAAGTGATCAAGTGTGTTGATCTGAGTGTGAGCCTTAATGCTATGAATTCCTAATGCAGTGAGTAGAAGGTTTCTACATTTCAGTCCATTTAATGAGTTGTCTATCCTTCAGTGGAACTGTACCTTCAACATATGAGAGATGCATTTTTAGTAGTTCAAATTGGTAGTGAGCAAACATTCTTCTTTCTTTCTTCTGGATAATGATTCCTTTGGTAGTGAGCAATTGGCAAGAGCCTTATTGTATTCAATGTTGCAATTCATATAGTAGTGAGCTAATCCTCATCATGGTTTTTCCCTTCTTAGGTTTTCCATGTAGATCTAGTGTTCTTATGTGTTTGGTGTGTTTACATTACTGCTCTACATGTTTACATTTTGTTAATGAATGTTAAGGGTTTAAGAACTAATGCAAATCTAAGTGTTAATAAGGATTTTTGTTGTTTTATAAGTATAAAATTGATTCACCCCCCTCTCAGATGTCCTAGGTATCTAACAATTAAATGTTCATAATACAATAAGATATTTCTCACTTATGTTTAACCCTAATCCATGTGTGATAATTTGTAGGTACACCACTATAAGAAACTACTAAATGGTATTATAATACAATGAGTATAAATTTGTAGACTAAAAAGAAACTTAAAGAATATGTCCCAAAAAAATCTTAGCAAACTACCCCCCAACCCTCACACTGGGGGCCACTAGCCTTTCAAACCCTCTATTCAAGATGATGCCTCAAATCCCACTAATTGTGAACAAATGTAAAGTCTATAAAATATACAAAATATACATTACAAATCCAACACAACTTAAAATTTGCTATAGTAATTCTTTATCTTAACTTTTCCCTTCAATCTTCAAAATAAAACAAAATTATTACTTTTCTTAATAATCATAATTTATCAAATCATAACATAAAATATTAAACTCAAATTATTATTATTATTTTAAATGTAGTTTTATATTTTCTATCTTTTATTTTAAAAATTATTATATTAAATGCACTTCTCTTGAAGATTCGTTAGTATGTTATAATACAATTAATAAAAAATAACATAAATTTTAACTTTCTAAAAATTTAATCGAATTGTGTGTTAATGTCCCATACTATGTGGATACAAAAAGAGATGATTTTTTATTCTTTTCATTTAAGTATTAAATTGTGTTAGACAATTAATAAGGAATAATATGAATTTTAAAATTTTAAAATTTAATCAAATAATGTGTTCATGTAATGTCCCAATCCTATATGGGTGTAAAAAGAGTCATAAATATTTTATTTTTACCATTTAAGTATTACCATGTTAGACAGTTAATGAAGAATATTATGAACTTTAAGTTACAAAATTTAATCAAATAGCATGTTAAAGTAATGTCCCAATACTATGTGGGTACAAAAAGGATTGTGAATGTTTTATTCTTCTCATTTATGTATTATTATATAAGAAAATGAATAAGGAATAACATGAATTTTAAAGTTTCAAAATTTAATCAACTAGTGTGCTAAAGTAATGTCTCAATACTATATAGGTACAAAAAAGTCATGAATGTTTTATTCTTTTCATTTACATATTACCATACTAAACAATTAATAAGGAATAACATGAATTTTAGAGTTTCATAATTTAATCGAATAATGTGTTAAAGTAATATCCCAACACTATATGGATATAAAAAAGAGTCATGAATGTTTATTCTTCTCACTAATATAAGATTATTAAAATGTGGCATGTCGTGTTTTAATATTTTAAAAATATTTATTTATTAATATTGTATTGCTAAATTTTTAATAATTCATTAATAAGTTTTTCTTATAAATTTGTAAATAATGTCAAATATATTATCTCATGTCATAAAAGTAGTTTTACATAATAAAAAATCAAAATTAAAAAATAATCATTAAGGTTATGACCATTTCATTCTAATAATGAAAATCAAGGTTCACTTGTCACAACAACTTAGCACTAGAATGTATGTTATAGTGGTAGTCTCACTACAATAAATAATATGTATAATAGGACAATATCTAAAATAGGAGGAATCAATAATGGTGAAATAAGGAAGAGTCCCTTCCATAGGTTGTGTGTGACATTAGTGAGAGAATTCAAGTAGCTTCCTAGGTGGTCCATAGTGTTGAGTTCAATCTAGAGGTGCATTGGCAATGGTTGATAAGGAATAATTCTCATAGGTTGACCAATGTGTGTTTTATCTAGAGGAATTTTGTTTGAGCTATAGGCTAAAGCAATTATGTTAGTGGAAGAACTGTAAGGGGAATGCAAAGTAGAATGTAATGTATTGGTATCCCCTACTAGTAGAGTATAAGTTAAAATTTGGTTTCCCTGCAAAAATTGTATTGGATGTTGGTACCATGAACAATACCTCACAATTCAAGGGTAGGGGCTTCAATAGAAAACCCATTAATTAATCTAAAAAATAGTGAAAGATAAAAAGTAAGAATATTGCGTTACATCTCCATCTGTATGATATATATTTTTTAATATTGTTATATTGAATTTTCCTATCAACATAAATATTGCACCTCTTGAGTATGCAAGTTCTAATATAAATTTAATCCTTAATCTATTGTATAGATTTTTTTATCACTAGCACATCAACTTAATAATTTTAATTTATTTGTCTCAAACATTACAAATTAGCAAATGAAAATTTTCATGATACCAAGCTTACAACAATATTCAAAGAAACAAGATTTAGACATGTTTACATTGATTATAAATGCCCCATCTTCAATTATATATTGTTTGATTCAAATCTATACCTCTACATTTCAATATTTAATGCATTATAGTTTTAATTAATCATGATTCATATATATTTTATTCAAGTGGATCTCTATGCCTTTATCCTCTTTTAAACATCAACTATATCATTATACTAAAGACAAACATTGAAATGACTTACCCTCTTTCAACAAAATACAAAGTCTATTGTCTATTATTAACATTTGAAGTTCATAAAAGGACAATATTTTGGATTCATTCTCCTATTATAGCTCTTGTAGTGTGACCACTTCTTTTTTATCTCCAATATTGATTTTCGATGGTGTGAATCTATTTCATCCATCTTTTATGTAAATTGTGTATCATATTTATATTTAATATAGAAGTACACCATTCATTATAAAGGACAACATTTTAAATCTCATAAAAATTAATAAAAATATTATTAATATTCAACATTGTCATGATAGTTGAGTTTACTCCTATTATACAAATGTGAACACAAATATTCTCATTGATGATATAAAATATTGTCTATTACTAATGTGGATGAATTATAATTTTTTCATTTCAAATTATTTTTTATACTTTTATAATTAAAAATACATCATAGAAGCATATGCCATTCTCATATATAGATATTTTAAACATTAAAAATTAAAGGTAAAGGAATACAGTTATAGGGAAAAGGTCATGTTCTGTATTGTGTTAATTGATCAAGATATTATAAATTTGGATAAAAATATTTTTCTTCTCAACTATTGTCATGATTTAATTATATAAATAAATTTGTGGAAACATACATACATACACGTAGTATTTGAGTGAAGAAGACACTAAGAAGGGGGGGATGAATCGGTGTCTTAAACAAATTTTAACTTTTGCCTTAAAACAAAAATGAATAATTTATGCTCTTGATATTTCAATGATAAATACATTCATGAATTGAATGCAATCATTAAAGAACTGAAATAAAAATATTAAAGCAAACCAAAGATCATCGCAATCTTGAAACATTATCACATTAAAGCAATCAGACCATAAGAAAAAAAATTAACGAGTGGAAAACCCACTAGGGGTAGAAAAACCACTCCAAAAATGATGCCTCATTGGATTAATCTAAAAAACTTTTTGTTTACAGTGCCTCACTGACAATGCTATCTCATTGATAGATTTCAAATGTCTCACTGGCAATAAAAAAATGCCTCACTGGCTAAAAATTCCTCACTAACCAAAGAACCTCATTGGTTACAAGTATGCCTCACTGGCATACACACATTTTCCTCACTAGCATACAAACATCTGCCTCACTGGCTATGATCAATCTGTCTCATTGACTTGATCATTTTAACTTCATCATACATTTCCCAATAAAGAATTCAACTACATAGGATCACTCTGTTTCTCTAAAAATCATCTATCACCTCTAATCTAATACACTTAATATCTTAAAGATTCATTTACTAGAATCTCTAAAATACCAAATATATTAGTTATATACTTTGTTTTGCATCATGTTTGCAAAACTTCAATTACAAAATTTTGTGTACACATTCAACATGATAACTCTGTTAAAAGTACTAAATGAATAACAGTGATAAATCACTGTTTATATAAAGTATACAAAAGTTCACTTATGCTGCCATCTGTCCTCACCAAAAACTTTCAAATGTAACCTTTAAAACTAGTTGCAATAGCTATTTCCACAACTACACCTGTCAAGTCATCATGATGTCTCTCTTTGGAAATGTAGACTCTACATTTTTATGATAGCTTTCAGCATCATAAACATATGAACCACATCTTTATACATGGTCAACATTGTGAACAAAACAATATGTAAAGTCTAAACAAGAAACCCACAAAGCAGTCCCATAAAATCGACACATCATATGAACTGCCCTTCAAAACTTTTCTACACTTGACTCACAAGAATGGCACACATAAATTATATAGTGTATACAACACAAGACCATACTATATGCACCATAAACATTTTGTATACACCTACGAAACAACAAAGTATAATGCAAGAATATGCTCTAAAAACAGTACAAATTCAACATAACAAAAACTTTTACATGGCATGCCCTAGCAAAAAGACATTCAAAACTCTTGACTAAGGTTAAAGATTCAGTTCCAAGAACATAACAAAAACTTGTTACAAAAAAACCTACTCAAAGGCTAAAGAATGCAAGAATATTTAAAACCAAATATACAACCAATAGATGGCAAACAAATCTATGCAATATTTTCACATACAAAACTTTAAAAGACTGATAGGTATTACTAGAAAATTAAAACACAAACTAATTGTTTCAACTCAATAAATCGAGGAACAAAAACACATGTTAATAGAGCTCCTTGTCAATTTCTTTGCCCATATTCCCTTCAACTTGTCAAGTTGTCACCAAATATTGTTCAAATGGATAGAAACCCTAACTGAAAAAACTGTGTCTTCAAAAAAACAAAGATGGATAACAAACTGCAATACCAATTTTGAAATCGGAAGACAATAAAAACTTCTTGCATGCCTGTTACTGCTTCACATGTGCTTCACCTGTAATTGAGCTTTATCTTGTCACAAAGATTCCTTGAAACCATCATTTCTTGATGAAACCCTAAACTGCCCAAGAAATTTCCTTTCAACAATATGAAACATATGCTAATAATAAAAAACTTAAGAGTTCGATTTGCAAGTCATTTCGACACATTTATTTCCACTTTATTTTTCATAACATTTACCAATATGAATGCCAAGGTGAATAATCACTATAAAGATATAAACAACATAATTCCATGTTGATCATTTACATATCCACCTTGTAAAGCAAACATGTCTTACCATGAAGCCTCATAAATATACCTTGTTAGTGTGTTCATCATTTAAATATCTCCTTGTGATTAACATAACCAATAAATGATATATATATCAAGGTTTTTACAATAAGCACCATTCACATGCCTTATAACTTTGTAATAATGCTTGTCGAATGGCCCCAAGTGCTTAGCTCAAGATTTTAACAATTATTCCTACCTTAGACATAAATCAATGATAACCAACCTTGTATTACCTGTGACAAATAAAACAATGAAACCATTAAGCTTCAAGATGAAATGTAAAGAAAATAAGGTGCCTTGTGACCATTGACCACACAAGGAAGCATTAGCCATAACCTGCTCATGAAGGTACTCTCACATACATTCCAATACCAAACCATGTCAAGTCAACTAATGCATTATTGTGATGATATAAAACATATGCCTTATGATAAAACCATTATCATTGTCATAATAAAACCAAATATCTGTCATCAACTATCATCAAGTGCCTCTGTGTGTCTTTGACATCAAAGGCAACAACTTTGAGAGCCAACAAACTCCCCCTTTGGCCTTGATGGAAAAACACCAAAGCTCTCTCCCCCTTTTTGCATCAAGAGACAAAGTGTTGCACAAAAAAATAGATGAATCAAATGTACCATAGCAAGAAATGAAACAATAGATCCTGTAAAAGACACTCTATGTGCACCAATAGTGATGCAAATATAGTGGATAAATATGTGGGTTGTAACAACTAATATATGGTTACCAAAAATTTGTAACCTCAAATGTAGAGTCACCAAATCCTTGCAATTGAACACAAATCATTCAACATTCCAAGACAATACACGAGTAATCCTCATATCCATCATGAAGGGCAACAACTGTAGACTACCTCATTAAAATCTAATCAACACAAAGTAAGTATCAAGATAATAACAAAAATGATGAGCATGAAGAGTTGTCCTTGCTATCTCTAATGAGATATAAATGCTACAAATCTGTATGTTACTATTTTATATGAATGATCACTGAACAAGAAAGCATCAGTATAAAGTATAACCATCTCATAAAATAGGAATAAACAAAGAAGCTCCCCCTGACTAAATACATAAGATGAATCAAAGACTTCAAGCCTGTTCAAGCACCTGTAATGAAGTTGTAAATCCATGTTATCAAGAAGTCTTCTCTCAATCAACAGTCCATTAACTAGAATTATAGTGTTGTAAGAAAGTAAGAAAACAATGACACTGTTATAAATATTAACCCAAAACAAGGAGCACTATTCCAGACTGACATGAGATCATCCAATCATTCAAAACACACAATGTGAATCACTAGATGTACCTGCCTAAAAATTCTAACAAAGATACCTATCCATTGCTCAATATTATGAACTAAAGCCTGATCTGACAAAATATCATGAGAATAGAAGGAACAAGTAACAAGCCCAAAATATGAATACCACTGTCCAAAATCACCAACTACCATCATGATATCAACTCTAACTATTGAAATGCATGAGCACCAAGAACTTGATCAACATGTGAGCCACTACAACCATGTGCATTCTCAATAGACTACATACAATTCTAATATCAAACAAGTGCATCTCTGTTGCAACAATGTGTGTCTTCAATTAAGAATAATGTCAGACCTCCAACTTTTTCTTCATGACAACCGTGAAATGTGAGAAAAGCAACTTCTTTTCAATGTTGCACTTTGACAACAAGAGCCTTATATTATGTTAGAACCTTATGATCCTGCTACGATCATTGTAATTCCAATGAAAAATGCCAAGACAATTGTCACTACAGTGTCAAATTCAAATGCCAAGATTAACATTACAACAAGTTATGAACACTATCAATCTAAAATGATGCCATTAATTGTCATAAAAGTATCAATACCAATATTCTTTAATTCCTTTTACTTATCTATTATCTTGAGTATTGTCACAGTCAAATTATATGTTGCAACTGTCTATGCAGCCTTTATCACAACAACATAATTTGATTAAAACACTGCTACTATGTCCCTTCAGAAGTGCCATGAACAACTACCATTATAGATACAATCAACATCACTTATACAGTATACATAATCTTCACATCAAACCATCTCTCAATGTATCACAAAGAGATGGGCATATTCAATGAAACATGAATCTAAAACAATACATTGTAACTGACTTCTCGCCATTGACTATTTTGGCACAAAAACATGCAATACCATTAAAAAAAAATCAAACTAATGTAATTCAATGACAAGAAATTTGTTCATAGCAAATATTACTGGCAATAGTTGCATTATCTTATTGCTATCCTTGGTCAAGCAACAAAACTAAACTTCTTGGAAAATTTATCTCAATAAATCACTACTTGAAAACATTGTAACAGTCTTGTCCTTGAATTTCACAGCCTTGGTTTGATATAAAATCAACAAACTACATTCATGTCAACCAAAAAAAAAAAATTGTGATGAATGCCATGCCATTATGTAATATCAACCAAGTTTGCTACCACCCGCATCTTGAAAAATAGAGGACTGTAAACAAGATCACAAAAGACTGTCTCTACTAGAGAACTACCATCTCCTTCATCAAACCTATTATCGACATTGCTTACAAAAAGGTCTGCATTGTGCACTATTTATGCTTTATATGTTTGTCTCAAACTTAGAAAGCATTCAAACAAATTACTGAGCATAATCACAGTGATTATTGATACTCTTGCAAGCAAACTATGAATGATAATCAAAACTATCACTCCTTTTTGTCACTGCACTTGTGTAAAATTATACTCATAACTTTCTTATCTTCTCTAGGGGATGAAAACACTAACTTGCTCCTCCTTACTTCATGCTTCTCTGTAAGTACTCAAAGATGTTTCTTGTGTGGTATGCACAAGATTAGTTTCTCCTTCTTGACTTTTTTTTCTTCTCCACACTGACTTAGGATTTTTTATTTTCCTTGCTCAAGATATTCTCCTACTTTTGCTTGAACATGTATTCTCTAAATGGTTTCATCAACCTTCTTCTACACCATTGTGCTTTGTGCCCAAACATATTGCACCTATAACATACAATATTGTAGTCTAGACCAAAAGAAGAATAGTTTTTTCTACTAAACATTCTATGAGAACTTTTATTGACCTTCTTTATATGATCATGTCTTTCATAAAACCAAAACTTATTTGCTTCATGACTAGATTTGTGACAATTGTAACATATAATGCCATTGTTTTGATTTGATCACTTATAAGCATTTTTATCCTTATTCCATCCAAAATCATTTCTAATATAAATTTTGTAATCTCTAGCTCTATGACCATAAGCATGACATGAATAACAATAACCATGAAATTGGGAATAAATATACCTTATTGAATGATTCTACCTGATTGATGGAGTTCTTCTTCTGTCATTAGTAACTTTTTCTTTAGTCTTCTTCTTGTCCTCAACTTTTGGAGCAACAACATGTTGTCCTTGACTAATATTCTTCTTATCATCTTGAGCAGATTGGCTATTAGATGCTTCTCCATTCTCATTTGAATTTCTAAAACAATCATAGAGATCTATTTTCTGCCTGGGGGTTTTTATGAACTTAGAGCTCTGTCCTATTTCATATCCCAAGCCAAGATAGTTCTTATAATGTCTTTGACTTCCTAACAAATTATCTAATGAAATGATTCCTTTTTCAAATCTTTGTTTTTCCCCAAATTTAACCTTGACATTTTCAAGGTCTTTTCTCAAGGTGACTACTTCTTCAAGTTTTTGACATTCTATTGATTTAACTTCAAGACCAAATTTAGTTACATCTTCTATTCTCTTGGCTTCCTCAACTTCTATTTTTCTGTTAATAGTTAGCTTATTTGAATTTTCAGCTTGACCTCTTAAATCTACAATCAAATTCCTTGCCTCTTCAAGTTCTAAAGAAACTTTTGCAAGATCAGAAAGTACCTTTTTCTTGGAGTCTTCCTCTTGTTGAAGTTGGTCTTTTAATCTTTGGTTCTCTTTCTTGAGTTTGTTAATCTCATCTAGGGTAGCATATAATTCTCCCTCAAAATCAATTTCACACTCTTTTATATCTAATTCGTTCATGTCTACCACAAATTCATCAAGTTCTATATTAAAGACCATTTCTTCTATAGGCTATGAATTCTCCTTAGGCATTTCTACTTTTGCAAGCTGTGATTTTTCTTTCTTATTCCTATTCCTTCTGCTTTTTGCCATATTAGACACAACACTCCAATGCCAGGGACCCTTAAGCTGATTAGGCTTGTTAAATCAAGGGTTTGGCTCTAATACCACTTGTTGGAGTGAAGAAGATCTGGAGGGGGTGAATTAGTGTCTTAAACAAATTTTAACTTTTTCCTTAAAGCAAAAAATGAATAATTTATGCTCTTAATATTTCAATGATAAATACATTCATGAATTGAATGCAATCATTAAAGAACTGAAATAAAAATATTAAAGAAAACCAAAGATCATCACAGTCTTGAAGCATTATCACATCAAAGCAATTAGACCATAAGACAAAAAAATTACGAGTGGAAAACCCTCTAGGGGTAGAAAAACCACTCTAGAAATGATGCTTCACTGGCTTAATCTGAAAACCTTTTTGTTTACAATGCCTCACTGACAATACTATCTCACTGATAGATTTCAAATGCCTCACTGGCTAAAATGGCCTCATTGACCAAAGAACCTCACTGGTTACAAGGATGCCTCACTGGCATGCACACATTTTCCTCACTGACATATAAACATCTGCCTCACTGGCTATGATTAATCTATCTCATTGACTTGATCATTTTAACCTCATCATACATTTCCCAATAAATAATTTAACTACAAAGGATCACTATGTTTCTCTACAAATAATATATCACCTCTAATGTAATACACTTAATATCTTAAATATTCATTTACTGGAATCTCTAAAATACCAAATATATCAGTTATATACTTTGTTTTGCATCATGTTTGCAAAAATTCAATTACAAAATTTTGTGTACACATTCAACATGATAACTTTGTTAAAAGCACCAAATGAATAACGATGATAAATCATTGTTTATATAAAGTATACAAAAGTTCACATATGCTGCCATCTGTCCTCACCAAAAGCTTTCAAATGTAACCTTTAAAACTAGTTGCAATAACTGTTTCCACAACTACACCTGTTGAGTCATCATGATGTCTCTCTTTGAAAATGTAGACTCTACATTTTTATGACAACTTTCAACATCATAAACATATGAACCACACCTTTATACATGGTTTACATTGTGAACAAAACAATATGTTAAGTCTAAACAAGAAACCCACAAAGCAGTCCCATAAAATCGACACATCATACGAATTTCCCATCAATTTTTTTTTACACTTGACTCACAATAATGACACACATTATAGGTTGTATATAACACAAGACCATACTATATGCACCATAAAAAAATTGTATACACCTATGAAACAACAATGTATACAACAAGAATATGCTCTAAAAACCTTACAAATGCAACACAACAAAAACTTTTACATGGTGTGCTCTAGCAAAAAGACATTCAAAACTCTTGAATAAGGTTAAAGATTCCGTTCCAAGAACAAAACAAAAACTTGTTACAAAAAAACCTGCTCAAATATTGAAGAATGAAAGAATATTTAAAACTAAATATACAACTGACAGATGGCAAACAAATCTATGCAAGATTTTCACATACAAAACTTTAAAAGACTGACAGGTATTAACAAAAAAATAAAACTCAAACTAATTGTTTCAACTCAATAAACCAAGGAACAAAAACACCTGTTAATAGAGCTCCCTATCGATTTCTTTTCCTAGATTCCCTTCAGCCTATCAAGCCATCACCAAATCTTGTTCAAACAGATAGAAACCCTAACTGAAAAAATTGTGTCTTCAAAAAAACAAAGATGGATAACAAACTGCAATACCAATTTCAAAATTCGAAGACAAGAAAAACTTCTCTCATGCCTGTTACTGCTTCACATGTGCTTCACCTGTAATTGAGCTTTGTCTTGTCACAAAGATTCCTTGAAACCATAATTGCTTGATGAAACCCTAAACTGCCCAAGAAATTTCCTTTCAATAATATGAAACATATGCTAATAATAAAAAACTTAAGAGTTCGATTTGCAAGTCATTTCAAAACCTTTATTTCCACTTTATTTTTCATAACCTTTTCCAATACGAATGCCAAGGTGAATAATCACAACAAAGCTATAAACAACATAATGCCTTGTTGATCATTTACATATCCACCTTGTAAAGCAAACATGTCTTACCCAGAAGCCTCATAAGTATACCTTGTTGGCGTGTTCATCATTTAAATGTCTCCTTGTGAACGACATAACCAATAAATGATATATACATCAAGGTTTGTACAATAAGCACCATTCAAATACCTTATAACTTTGTAATAATGCTTGTCAAATGGCCCCAAGTGTTGAACTCAAGGTTTTAACAATTATTCCTGCCTTAGACACAAATCAATGATAACCAACCTGGTATTAGCCGTGACAAATAAAATAATGAAACCATTAAGCTTCAAGATGAAATGTAAAGAAAATAAGGTGCCTTGTGACCATTTACCACACAACGAAGTGTTAGTGATAACCTGCTCATGAAGGTGCTCTCACATACATTCCAATACCAAACCATGTCAAGTCAACTAACACATTATTGTGATGATATAAAACATATGCCTTGAAACCTTTATCATACTGAAACCAACATTTATCATTGTCATACGAAAACCAAACATCTGTCATCAATTGTCATCAAGTTCCTTTGTGTGTCTTTGACATCAAGGGCAACAACTATGAGAGCCAACACATAAATACATATATATACATTTATATGCATATATAACATGATAATTTTAAAGTTAAGGAATATAGATATAGAAAAAAGTTTATCCTTTGTAAAAATATAATCCATCGAGATATATAAATTTAGATAAAAATTTGTTCTTTTCGTGTATGATGTTGTGAAGGATTTTTTGAATTTTAGAGTGTTGATGGAATATTCCAGATTATGTTCAAGTGATGTATGTGGTCTATGATTTGTCCTTGGATCAAAAGAAGCGTGTACTTAATTGCTTAATAGTGTTAACACAGGTTTGGTCGACCTTGGGTGTTTACACTAATTACGGATATGCTTTGGTGTTTTTGGAAGCATGACATGGAATATATGTATAGATTTAAGTCTAAGTTAAGGTGTGATGTGGTTTTCCTTCATTCCTTTCCACCATGGGAATTTTGTGTGCCGACCTTATTTGAATTTACACATTTGAGGTGCATAGCCAACCTTGTGAATTATTTTCAATCTTGAGGATGATATATATGAGTGATGTATGTGATGTGAAGTGTTGAGATGTGAAGTGTGAAAAGTATGAAATACAATGTGAGCTTTAAGGCCTAAGACTACTAGAAGCAATGAGTAGGTGTCTACATTCTATAGAGAGAGTGTGAATGTTATAATATAGTAGTGGTGGATATTTTCTATTGCTCTAAGATGGATTTCTCATTGTAACAATATTCTTTCTTCTTCTTTCTAATTTGGTAGTGAGCCCTTATTTTCTCTTAGGGAAGTGAGCCCTTCGATAGTGAGCCTATTGTATTCGGTGTTGAAATTAATTTATATTGTGAGATAATCCTCACCGTGGCTTTCCCCTTCTTGGTTTTTCCATGTAAATCTAGTGTTCTCATGTGTTTTGATGTGTTTGCATTACTATTTCTCATGTTTACATTCTACTCATACATGACAAGGGTTTAATGGTTGTTAAGGGTTTATGGACTAATGCAAATTTGAATGTTAATGAGGGTTTTAATGTTTTAATATACAACTGATTCACTCCCCCTCTTAGTTTTCTTGTGCATTCGACATGTACATCTAGACACTTGGTTCTTAGATTTAATTTTGATGCAAATTTCATTAGATTCCACCATATTTGAAGGGTTGAGCCATTTCCATTAGAATTTGGGATCCTTTGGCCTATGGTTGGAGGTCAAATGCTCAAATGATGCTCTCTCCATAAAAATTGACAACCATATTGTTTGCACTCTAATGAGATGACTCAACCATGGAATATTTATGTGTAATAAAAATAATATAAAGAAATTTATTAAATTGATAATATGCATTTGTAGATTGCTAGGACAATATTCCTCATTTTGATTTATAATCCTTATTTTGAGTCAAATATAACTATATTATTGTGACATGTATAATGATGTACTATTAAATTTGGTCTATTTATTTCAACTATTTCATAATATGATGACATTTTATGTTTCAAGTTAATATATAAACTAAGCCTATTTAGAAACTTTTAACTTTATTTATTAAATAGTAAATTAGTTGTTTTAAATTTAGGAGATTTGGAGATGGAATATAACAATAAGGAAAAATATTATATGACTAAAAAGTATGTATACAATATGTACTAAATGATCATTTTGTGAAATATTCAAATGAATTGTAAATAACTAATGGGACTCAAATATAGAAAAAACAATTCAAAAAAATGGAAAGACTATTCTTGTAATACAACAAAAGAAGCATAAATTTTAAAAGTAGTAGTCTTAGCCTTGAAGGAAGTATATCAAATATTTGAATGGGAAAAAAATCAATATGCTTTAAAATTACACACCAAAAAAGAACATAAATCTAGATTATGAAAACATAAGTTATTGAACTTACTAGATTGAGAACTTTCCTATGCAAGGGATCAACATGCTTAAACATTACATGTCTTGATTCTAAAGTACAAACTGAAACCTTCAAAAGCATAAATTGATACCACACCTTTTCACCTAAAAAAAACTAGTGACTTGAATAGGGGTATTAAGAACTTACCAATTATGTAGGTGTGAATAACTACTTACAAAAATAAACTTTGATTTCATTATTACTAATGAAATATGTCCCCAAAGAGAATCATAAATTGAATTATTTTTGGTAGTTATTGTACAGTCCTTCAAGACCTGCCTCTAGAATGTGGTTTCCATTATTATATTTTACATGAGCATCCATTTCTTCTTTCCACTCCTAATTAGCCATTATAATTATGTAGCATTCCCTCATTAGAATAATCAATGCATAGAAAATGAATATCATTTGAAAGTACTTGTAAATCTACCATATACAGAATCTAGAACAAATATTTGTAATAAATACTAGACTATATTCTAAAAAAAACATTACTTTGCCTTGATATTTCTCAAACTATCACTTTGACAATAATGTTTATTCATGAGCTCCCATTTAAATTTTTTGGGTTCATCCTTACAGCTTACTCTTATGATTGTATTTGAACTAATCATGATTGTTTGTAGGAAAAAATAATATGTTATTAGAGGTTAATTTGTAATAATTAGAAAAAAGATGAAAATTACACAAAAGGTATGCACACATGGGTGAAATCACAATATCGTGTCTCACTTTTTGGCCAAGATGGACATTTATATCAATATTTTAAACTAAATCTCCACCTTTTCAAACCTATAACAGCTAAACCGTTAAGATTATGAAAATGATGCAAACCAATGATTTGTGGCAATTTTGTGTAGATTCTAAATATACATTTTTTAAATTTTTATGAAATAAATCATGAATCTTTTAACATCTCCTTTAATAACTAGTTTTAAATAGTAAACAACATTTTCAGAAAGTAATGTTTATGTCACCAAACATAACCTTTTTTCTAGAAAGGACAAAATTCGAATTTTTAAAATATAGATTCTTAACATCAATATCTAGGGCAAGGATATTTTTTCATAATTTTTTGTTGCACTTAATTAATTTTTGAAGTCAATGTAACTATAATTTGGACATAGTTGTATGCTGTCAAACATAACTTGTTATGTATATATCAAAATCCCTTTTATGGGGAAATAAGAACATCAATACCTAGGGAAAATGTGTTTTTTTTGAATTTTTTAACAATAGTTTACTATTTTTCCACCTTTGTAGGATGAAGAACTTGATGTTCAGTGAAAAACCTATGTTCACTAAAAATTGAAAATTAAATACATGACAAAATGAAAACATATCAAAACTATACTTGTTGGAAAGATCATTTCAAGGGATATGATATTGCAAAATATAATTTCTAAATGATTTTGTTTAATCCCTCAAAAAGTAAAAAAAAGTGTTTGTTTGATGGAGCATTTTGATAGGTGCAAAGGAGACTCCATTGTGGGTATGATTTACTACTAGAGGGGTTTTATCCAAGGGGGTTTGATATAAGGGGGTATTATCTAACCCTCTTCAATTAAAACTCTTTAGATGGAACCTCTCAAGGCTTAAATCATTAGTTTTTTCTAAAAATAAGTGATTTCAAGCAAAAATCAAGATGTTCCAAAAGTGAGACACACTATTGTGGCAACACCCACATAGGAGCAACAATATATCCACCATACACATAACTCAGATACATAACACCTATAAATTCAAACCCATTTATGTTATAATGCACAAATACCTACATACATGGCATACATAGGCTGATAAGAACAACTAGATACTCACAATGAGGAAAAGAAGATATGTAGTGTGATACCTTAATATGGTTCTTGTAGGAGCCTTTGATAGTTGAATTAGTAAAAAAATCATTAGCAAAGCTCAAAGACCACCCTCCATTGTGAGCCTAATTTACATATCAGTTCTTCCCTCCAAAGTTAATGTAGTTGCTTACCATCACCCTAATGTTATTAATTTTAGCTTTAGAACCACAAAGTCTAAAGCATGCATAATAGAAAGACAAAAACTATTAAAATATAACAAATAGATATTCAAAATAAATTAAAATAAAGAACCCTACAAGAACAAACCTAAAATAACTTCTCACCATAAGAACTAGGAGAAACTTCCAGTGCCTTCTATTGACCATCATTAAAGGCTTAGGTCCTGTTATTTGACTTTTTCCCAAGAGAAGAGAAAAGTATGAAATAACCCTTAGTATTAAAAGGGAGATAAAAAATAAAGGATATTATGATCCTTTGGCTAAAGAAATATTAATAAAGAAAATGCATAAAAACTCTTTAAAAAAGGGGAAGAATAATTATTTATTTAAATAATTATTAAAAGGCAATCTTTGTGAAAGGGTGTGATGGTTTGGAAACCATCTCTTAAAAGGATATATAAATCATTCATGTGAGACTTGGGAAAGGCATGGAGAACATTCAAAGAGAGAAGAGAAAAAGGAAAAGAGAAATTGAGAAGGTACAAAGGAGTGAAGGTTAGAATCTTTGGTTGGAATTGGGGGTAATTGGAGAAGGGGCACACAATGTGTGTCCAACTCGGGGTACATCATACACTCAATATTTTCCTGGTTAGGGCTTTACCATAAGGCCCTTTGAGGTAGGTTGGTGTTTTTTGCATTAACCGATTCCTCCAAGGGTGTCTCCTTGCCATGAAGAGCCTAGATATGTAGCCATTCCTCTAAGTGTAGGATAATAGGTTCTCACAATATATTCATAGATAAGTATTGAAAACCATTGATCCAATAATATTGGGAATATTGTCTAATATGATTTTGATGTTAACATGATTAATCTATGTGGAGGTGTTATTGTATTTATTATGGCAATTACTTAATTATCGCATGTTTATAGTTACATTGATTATTCACATTTATGTTTTTGATTAATTAAGTTTGAAAGAACAACACCAACCAACAACAAAAAAAAACAAACAAGAACCATAAATCAGGGTGGCTTGCAGGCCTAGTATCCAAAATTGTAACTACAAAAACATGATAAACTTAATCAAGAACAAAATACCCCTATTAATCCAACTAATAATACACAGACCATTAATAAGGTCAACCAAAATCCAACAAAAAAGCCTAGCCATAACAAAGCTATAATATAATAGCAGTATGGGATTATAAAGCAAAGATCCAAAAAATGTAGAGCATCCATAGCAAACAAAGAGAAACAATGCCATTACTTGGAATTGGCTATTAGGTCCCAATACTCGCCAATTTGGGAGACAAACTCCCTCCAATTAGGTCCCTCTTCTTTAGCCCAATCCTTTTCTTCGCTCTTCCCCATCTTCTTGAGCATTTTTCTTATCTTGGTTTGACCAGAAACAACACCCACCATGGCCCTACACGTAAGACTGTTGGTTACCCTCATCGATGTTATGATAGCTTTCTCCATATCATCCATCTAGACCTACATATATGTCATCCTGCTTTTAAGAAAATCAGTGTTAGAATCATCAATAGAGTAAGTGGCTATAATATTGTTCTCTGTTTGAGTAGCTTTCAACATATCACTCCTTTGCTCCTCTTCTCTTCCAGTTTCTTCATCTTCATTATCTTCTTTATCCTCCATTTTTTCCTCTCCCATATCATACGCAGTCTCTTCGAATTCCATGTCCTCACTATCATCATCCACTTGTGGCACAAACCCTTCAACCTCCAATTCCTCCTCCTCTTGGACCATGGCCTTCTATTTACCCTTTTTTTCCTGAGAGGCAACCTTTGCAAGATGTGTTGATCTTCGACCTCCACTCAATAGACTAGACTTCCCTTCCTCCAAAACATTCTTTTTATTACCCTCTTTGTCTTCATTTATTGTGATGACCACACTCTATTTTTCCATGTCATTTTTTAGATTCTTGGCCCTTGGAGGTTCAAGGAGAAGCAACGAGTGTTTTCGCTTCTCTGGGGTGGCCTTAACCAATTCAAGCTTGAAGAAATTTTTAACAGGAGCCTTCATACCCATAGGGGTCAAGGGAATGGAACTTTTAGCAACAGAGATAGAGACATTATTAAGGGGAATCACCTTGTGGGCAATAATTTGGGCAGGGGCCTAGGGTTAAGCTTCAAAATGGGATTTACAGTAGTCAGGGGTTCTTCATCTTCCCCTACATTTTGATTAAGGATATCTAATCTAGTAGCCAAAGGATTGCCATGGGGGTTTAGAGCTAGGGCATGTTTATAGAGAGCAAGCATGAGGCCTTGGTATAGAGAGGGGTTCACACCATTTTCTATATTTTGTTGCAATGAGGAAAGTAGGTAAAAAGGTAGGTTTATGTGTTCATTGTGATGAATGTGGTTAAGTAGAGGAAAGTGATAAGAATGGATGGTCATATATCTACCCTCTAAAATAAAATATCTCATAACAAACATACTAACTAGAGTGAAAGGTGACAGGAGTTCTGTTGTGCATGTTTTGCACACACGCCCCGCCACAGGTTGGGACCCCCTTTTTTCACTCCCAACATGTTGCTTTTCTCCTGTCTTGTTTTGCATGCCCTATTTTTTGACCCCAAATTGGTCATGTGCCTTCAAACGATCAAATCCCCCTACCCAAATTAACCTACTTAGGGTATTCAATTATGCGAAGAAATGAGGTCCACTGTCCCCTTTTCTGCCTTTTGTCTTGTTCTTGCTGTTTGGAAACATCCGTGGACCCCTGTCACTTCGGTTTCCACATTTTTGACTTTGGGGGAAACCTTTTTTGGATTTGGGATGTGTTTGAAGTGCTTAAATGAACTGCCAAGGTTTCATCAACATTCCGTTAAGTTTTGATGGTTTTAGAACTTTCCCTCCAGAATTCCCTTTCTCTTTGGCTACTTGGAAACATTCGTGGACCCCTGTTGCTCCAATTTCCACATTTTTGACTTTGGGAGCAACCTTTTTTGGATTTGGGATGTGTTTGAGGTGCTTAAATGAACTGCTAAGGTTCCGTCAACATTCTGTTAAGTTTCGATGGTTTCAAAACTTTCCCTCCAGAATTCCCTTCCTCTTTAGCTGTTTGGAAACATCCGTGGACCCCTGTCGCTCCGGTTTCCACATTTTTGACTTTGGGGGCAACCTTTTTTGGATTTGGGATGTGTTTGAGGTGCTTAAATGAACTGCCAAGGTTTCATCAACGTTCTGTTAAGTTTTGATGGTTTCAGAACTTTCCCTCCGGAATTCCCTTCCTCCTTGGCTATTTGGAAACATTCATGGACCCCCGTCGCTCCAATTTCCACATTTTTGACTTTGGGGGCAACCTTTTTTGGATTTGGGATGTGTTTGAGGTGCTTAAATGAATTGCCAAGGTTTCGTCAACGTTTCGTTAAGTTTTGGTGGTCTCGGAACTTCGTCCCCCTTTTGTTGTTTTGGAACATTCGTGGAGCCCTGGTGGCCCGGCCTCTGGAGCCCGGCCACTCCATGGCCGTTTTTGGGACTCTATCTCTCTGTGGCCGTTTCCGGGACTCCGTCCCTCCGTGGCTGTTGGAACATCTGTGGAGCCCCGACGGCCCAACCTCCGGAGCTCGACCCCTCCGTGGCCGTTGGAACATCCGTGGAGCCTCGGCGGCCTAACCCCTCCGTGGCTATTTTCGGGACTCCATCTCTCTGTGGCCGTTTTCGGGACTCCATCCCTTCGTGGCTGTTAGAACATCCGCGGAGCCCCAACAACCCAGCCTCCGGAGCCCGACCCCTCCGTGGCCATTTCTGGGACTCCATCTCTCTGTGGTCGTTTCTAGGACTCCATCCCTCCGTGGCCGTTGGAACATCCGTGGAGCCCCGACGGTCCAGCCTTCAGAGCCCGACCCCTTGGTGGCCGTTTTCGCGACTCTGTCTCTCCGTGGCCGTTTCCGAGACTCTGTCCCTCCGTGGTTGTTGGAACATCCGTGGAGCCCCAAGGGCCCGACCTCTAGAGCTCGGCCCCTCCGTGGCCATTTCTGGGACTTCGTCTCTTTGTGGCTGTTTTGAACATCCATGGAGACCCGCAGCCCGGCCTTAGGAGCCTAGCCCCTTCATGGCCATTTTCGGGACTCTCTCTCTGTGGCCGTTTCTGGGACTCTGTCCCTCCATGGCCATTGGAACATTCGTGGAGCCCCGAGGGCCCCGCCTCTGGAGCCCAGCCATTTCCGGGACTCCGTCTCTCCGTGGCCGTTTCTGGGACTTCGTCCCTCTGTGGCCGTTTTGAACATCTGTCGGCCCCCAGCGACCCGACTTCCAAAGCCCAGCCCCTCCGTGGCCATTTTCAGGACTCCATCTCTCTGTGGCCATTTTGAGCTTCTAGTTTTTTTTAAATAAGTCCAATCTTAATGAAGTTTTTTGGGCACTCTTCCTTCCCCTTTTCCCATGTGCTATAATTGAAAAATCTTGGTTCTGCTAAGTTTTGTGGGGTCCGGGAACTTCACTTCCGGTTTGTTGTCCCTCGTTCACTGCCCACCCCTTTGGGCCCACATTAATGTTTATGGTCCAAATGAGCTCCAAATATGAATATTATGATGTTTTGATGATGCATGGATGAATCTAACAAGGTTTTTACAAGATTTGACTAACGTTTTCCTTGTTTTTTGTATGAAAGCACTTACGGCGTTTCATGTACGCAGGATTCAAGGAGCCTACTGCACGTCTATCAGGTGACCCATCAAGAAAGTTGAACAAGGAATGCGAGGAAAAGGAGTGGGGGGATAGGAGGTTCCTAGATCTGCAACTAACTCTGAACAATAATCATGGATTTCCTGCGATGGACAGTTTCTTGAAAACAATATCCCACTTAACCAAAAATCTCACAGTCGCATGGAATTTGTGCTGTCTTGTAAGGTCTGCAAATGTTTCACCTTTCGTTCAACATATGCATGCATGAGCTAAGATGAAAGTGAGGGGCAACTTTGAATTCAAGCCCAGACTAACTTTACACAGCTATCTACCAACAACAAATAGCAAAAAGTATGGACCAAGAAAGCATCTACACAACATGAATTTTCATAATTACTGAACAACATTTCTAAAATCTACCAAAGCAATAGTACAACTAACTAACACATCATACAAATCTAACTAAATCATCTAACAATGGAGGTTGAATCAAGTAACATGTGAAAAACTCAGAAAATGCACCAAGTCAATGTATTTTCATTCACCATTCATTTCATGATCGCCTTTCCTCGTAGCACCCATCAACAGGGTCGACGTTAGAAGAAGGCTTGTGCCAAGGAGGCCAAGGACAAAAATGCAAGGGGGTGGCCTTGAAGAAAGCATAAGGTAGTTGTCCACCCAAATCAGGGGCAACCAATCCATTGATGCCAATCGTCGACGAGCTCGTTTGATCTAAGGAAGAACACTGCAAACACATCAAGTAAGAAGGCAACTTTCAGGTAGTTTCTGCTACAGTGAAAAGGGAAATCAACTAAATGACAAAACTGCTACAGCACCTGGGCACTAGGTGACAAAACAGGGAAAATGACAGATGATGTATTTTAAAATTGCTAGATAATGAGGGGTAGGTGAAACCCTAATGTAATCAAATCTGGGCCATTCGTTGGAAATTGATCCTAGCCATTCATTTGGGCTTTGGAAAACTATATATAGGGGCTTGCCCCTCATTTGTAAGGGTTGGAGAATTGATGTAAAGACATTATACAACAATAGAAAGCAGCATTGCATGATTTATGGGTGTTCCTTTTGAGTTTTCTCTTTATGTATCCATGGTTCAACTTCCCTATTAGTTTATGTGTTAGTTTCTTGAATGGGAGTGGTGATGGTGTTTGTTGTTTCAGTATTTGATGAACTTCTAGCTCATGCTTTTTATGGTTCATTGATGATGAATCACTTTGCAAAGCTAGTTTGAGCCTCTTTCCTTTATTATTGCAACTTATTTCTAATGCATGTACATGATGTGTGTATGTAATGTGAAAATCTATAGTCCTTAGAAGATTGCACTGGTTTTGTGCAACTGTAGGTTTCTCTTGGCCAAGTAAAACCCAGTTTAGGGAGTTTGTCTACTGTAGCAGCCTCCATGATCACTGTTCATTCGTAGTTTTAGATCTAGGAACTTCCTCTCTCCCCTGCCCTTTTTCCTTTTTTTAATAGTGACCTATGCTAAGGTTCATTGCACATTGTAAAGCTAAATCCAATGCTAAAAATGGAGTTCAAGACTGTTGTTTGAACCTACATCAAATGCACAACAACTCTCCCATCTTAAGAACTCCATTTATAGATCCAACTTTCCATGCTTTTTAACTCATCCGTAAGTCCGCCTTGTGATTCCAGCAAATCACATGAAACAACTAAGATATTCCAAGCACTATCAAGACCTGACATTAGAGACCTTGGGATAGTGTTCTGCAATCTGATTGTGGAAGATTGTCTTTCAAGAGAGGTAGTGCACCTACGTACTACTTGTGTTGAGAAGTGCATAAAAAACACATCAACAAGTTCAAGCCACATATACCCATTTTGAAATCACGTGAATTTCTTGCCATCATGGAGGAAATTGTCTACAAACAACTGGTAATCAACTCCACTCTTCTTAACAACCTTTATTCCCTGGTTCTCCAAACCTGTCGCCTCCGCTATGAACTAAGTCGTAGCCTCAACTCTCACTGCCCCAATAGCCACTTGCCCCTTCCTCCAAGAGTTGTGAATTTAGCCATGAGACTCTCATTATACCCTTTCATTGCCTCAAAAAATGAGACCATTCTAGCTCTACTGAACAACCTCCAAAGACCAACATTTTGCTTAAGAGCCAAGCAATTTGGAGGTTCAGTTCATTTTCTATTCACATTTATGTTGATAACATTATGTGACTCAAATTATCTTAATTCTAATATTCCTTATATTAAATATGTTGCTATTACTTAAATAACTATTGGAGAAAAGCAACATTACATTTGGTATCGGAGCCTAATGATCATTCTTTCCTATCCTTGAAAGTTTCCTTCTTTTTTTTAAATTTCATTTTAACCATGTTTAAATTGTTCTTTGTGTAAGTCTAGAATTGAACATTTTCCCTAACATTTGAGTCTTGAGACTTATTTTTTGTAAGATCTAAATTATAAATTTTTTCATATGATAATTTTGTTTCTCTATTGGAATTAAATTTTGGCATTATTAAAATCCTAGATCATATATTTGTGTTATATTCATATTAAAAATATTGACTTGAATTAACATTGCTTTGAAAGTTATTTATTTATAACCAAGTTTAACTTTAAAACACCATATCCATAACTTATCATAAGATTTCTATACATACATTTAAGTAAAATATTAACTTATAAACCCATATTTTCTTTAATTTTCTTTAATTATAATAAATTAAATATATCTTTAATTATAAGTGTAAACCCATCCCTCACTCTCTTTTAATCTTTATTCCTATGCATCCATCCTTTAAAAATCATTAAAACCAACTTTTTTTTTTGTTGGTAAAAGGCTAGGAGCCTATATTTATATATTTATAAATGAAGCATTAAAACCAACTTACTATTCACACTATTGTATATTTACTGTGATCATTTATGTCTCCTTGTAAACTAGAGTTGACAATGAACCACTCATGCATCTGCCAACTTTGAGCAGTTGTAAATAGACTAAGGTAAACATTTTTTTGACCAAATGTTATTTAGAATGGACACGTTCTTTCACCTTTTTGACAAAACCTTATTTTGAGAGATACATCCTTTGAATTAGTTGAAATGGCTTTAGAAACTCATAAATGAATACAAATAATATATACGCGTAGCATTAGTTACCAAACCAATGCTAAAGAATTGTATCGCCACCATGAATAACACTTACACACTTTTGTGAATAGGGGAAACAATATTGTTTTGCTACACCTGTAATGATTGCTAAACACCAAAACCATATTTATGTTGATAACATTACATGACTCAAATTATCTTAATTCTAATATTCCTTATATTAAATCCACTGTTTTTACTTAAATAACTATTGGAGAAAAGTAGCATTACAAGTCCTAGCCAAATTGAAACCATGGATTAAAGTTCCTTCAAAAAGAGGGGAAACTCTACTTCTTTGTGGTGTATGTTATGCTACGAGCATTAACCAATAAGAGTCGAATCCATTAAGATACAAATGATTTCTATTAACAAAAAATGCGTGTCTTGTGTTGTCACAAATCCATTCCTATAGACTATTGATAACTTAAAAAAATCAAATAGGACACAATAACCACAAAAAAATCAAATTGGTGCTTGATGATCCCATAAGAATTGATCCAATGCAAAATAATATTTGCATGTTTCCTAATTCCTACTATGAACAACACAAGCTCATACCTATTATCGATCTACTACAATAATTCATCCACCTTGGGGTTATTTAGAACATAAAAGTGGTAGGCTTTGTCATCAATCTTGTTGTGATAACAAAATCATAGTAATTATAAGGTTCCTCACTAGAATGTATTAAGGTTTCATACAAATCCAAAACAATTTGTCTTCTACATTTTTATCTCTCGGTCCACTAAGTAAGATAAGATGAAGAAGCATCATAAATCTACCTCCAATTCAAACCTCTATAAATTTTAATATATTATAAAATTGACAATTACTATAAAAAAAAAGGTATATGAAAGTTAAATCAAATAGAAAAACATTTTTTTTAATTGATATAATTTTTAAAAATAAACAACTAAAATTTAGACAGAATTTTAAAAATTAAAAAATATATCCAAAAATATTCTTTAACCAAATGAAGTTTATAAAACATTTTTTCACATCGTTGAATTAATAAAATGCTATATTAATATAGCTTGTAATTGAAGGATGAGACATTCTTTAATAAGAATAATACTTTTACTATTAATAATTTTATGGGATTCTAAACCTGGCTTTTATAGTCTATATGACGTTGAGATGTTTTTGAAAGTGTAATATATTGTTTATTTCAAAATTGAAATATAGTGTGATTTTTGTATTTTGTGGAAGAGTTTGCCATTTTAAATAGCTTTGGACTAAGGAAATATTAGACAAATGAAAGCAATGGACCAAACTTCAAACACTCTTTATATTATATAAATAATTTGAAAATGCCAATGATCAAACAAGATTATTGTCAAAACCAATGAATTAATTATATCAATTTAAATACTATTAGTTTAAATATTATTTGATTAATAATAGTGATTTTTAAAAAAATAAACAATTTTTTTGTTTTGAAAATGATGATATGTCATATTATTTATTAAATTATATTTTTTGTGGGTATAATGAAATATGTGTTTAATTTTTATATAATATTGATGGAATAGATCTTCTTAATTGTAATCGTTTAGTTAAATATTTCTAGATGTTTATACATTTACAATAAAATTCATAGATATAAAGATTCATTTATATCTATTTATATAACGAAAATAAAAGAATTTGATACAATGTACTTAGAACAATAACTAAATAATAATAAACTTTGGGATTTAGAGTTGTAAAGGGTACTTATTTATGAATTCAATGTAAATTTTGATTTTTTTATTGTCTCAAATTAATTCATTAATGTATGAGAAAACGAAAGTCTATCACACAAGTTGATCTAAAATAACAAATTTAACATGCGATTGTTTGGTTCATTTCCATAGTTATAAAAATATGAGTCCAAATTAATAAATTCAAATATAAAAGTTTGAGGTTCATATTTTCACATGCAAAAATATCACGAGTCAATATTATAAGTACAAATAAATTCAGGCTCATAAATGATTAGACATCGAATCAAATCCAAATCTTAAAGATAAATGATAATGACAATAAATTAAGATAAAATTATTTTTCAACTTCCAAAAAAAATCTAATAAAAAATCAATATATAAAATACAACTTAAATATTTTGCATTGTATATATAATTTTCACTAAAGTCAAACCCCTAGAAAGGAATCAATTTAAACAATGAACTTTATAATTTAAATATGGGTGTTTAGGCTCACCTAATGAGGTTTTTAGACTCACCTAATGGAGGTCAATCTACATTATTATTAGTTTATAATACGAATCTTTTGTTTTTAATTATTAATCATGAAAATTGATCATGTGTTTAATGGGTCACGTTCATAAATAAATTACTCTATTTTTTAATTTTAAATCCAAGTGGAATTTCTTGGAGGATGGGAAGAGCATGTAGTTCTAAGCACATATCACCCAGTCAACAAAGCAAACAATGTAAGATTTGAACTTAGTTTTTTTTTTATGGATAATGTTAAATTTTTTATTTAAAAATAGTTAAGGTTATGAGAAATAAAAATATTTAGATTAAAATAAATATATATAGGAACGAATTGATTTAAAATGAAATATAATCAGTTGCATCTTAAAATTTATTTTTTATTCTATTAATAAATCATTTCCATATCTTATCCATTCCAACTTGATACAAAATATTTATAAATGAAAAGAATCATTAAATATTAAAATTGTTTTCTAGAAGTTTGCCCTGGAAAAACCCAAGCCAAATGTATTACTCATTTTAAATCATCACTATAATAAGGGACTAAACTAGGGTAGCTTTATAATTCTATAATCATTAGCCTCTATATAAAAACATTGGCATGGATCATTGTCATTGATTTTAAGGGAAAATGGTGTCAATTTTTATTTATTTTTTTGTTGGTTAAGAGTTATAAGGAAATTATATAGATAAATATAAAGGAGAGCCTTCCAAGTCTAAAAGTCTAAAATATAACAATTCAGGTTTGAATATAACTACAATTAGCTTGAAAATAAATTTAATTTTACTTAAAATATATCTTTTAGAGTGATAAGTATGAAATTAAAGTTAAAATATTAAATAATAAATATAATTATTAAGTGTTTAATTTAATATATAATATGATTTAATTATGTGATTTAAAATGGTTTATAGTATTGTTAAAAAAATAAAGGTTTGTTAGATGAATGTATTAATTTTTATCTTTTTTGTATATAGATTATTTTCATTTTCGTATATTTAAATTAAGCTTGTTTTCTTTGAGCAAAAGGCTTAGAGTCTATATATATTATATTATATAAAATATGAGAATTTACAGTATTCAAATTGTCATCCAAGAGGACTGGTATCATTTTTTTCAAAAGACCAAAAAAGACCTTTTAACTGTCATGTTAATAAAACAATTTTTTGTCTGGTAGTATACAACATCAGATAAAACTTTGATTCGCTGAAGCAAAACATACAAAAACTAGCATTTGAACTTTCATGTATATCATATTTACGTTAACATCATAATACTTGAATGCTGAAATTAGTTGTGTTAGAGCCATCGAACATTCTTCCATACACCCAAAAGTAGCTATTACAAAGTCATCGATCATTCTTCCATACACCTTGAGCCAACTGAATTCTCGTTAAGCTTGTATATTTTAGTTTGATCTATCTTGAAGTTTTTAGTTTGATCTCTGTATAAAAACTAGTTTTGGTATTAGTTAGTTTGCATGTGGTAGGGGTAATTGCTTTCTTTGTGTCAAACTATATAATGATACCAATTTAGCAACTTTGAACAAGATTGACAATACCAAGTACTTAGTTATATAATATGTCATAGAAAGCTAATGTAATGTTGATATCTCTAATGTCATGTGAGTCTTTATGAGGTCTATTCTTCTCGTTTTGTGTTAGTTGTCAAATTTCCTCTTTTGAATATGTCTTTCCTTCCAACTTCATTTTTCATTCCTTCTATCAAAGTTATAGACTTCTCCATCCTATCACGCCTTCGATTCTTTCCCCACTCTTTCTTTTATATTTGTCAAACTTTCAAACATGTCATTATCAACATGTCCATTGATTGACCCCTAATGCATCAACCTACAATATGAGTCTTTTGATATCTCCACCCCTTGAACTTTGATACTTTTTCCTTTGGTTATGTTCTCTTTCCAACTCCTCAGTACCTATTGTAATGTCACTATTTCATGCAATTACTTTTAGAAGTAGGATTTTCTTTCCCAAGACCATTATTCAAATTTAAAAGATGTGGATTCACATTTTATTCAACCTATTATTGTCAAGTGGTAGATATAAAAGGGTGAACCATCCATTTAGGGGAACCATCTATTACTTTTTACAAACCCCTATTGAAAAATTAATTGAGAACTTATATTCAAGCATGAAAATTGAAGGAAAAACACTCTTTGATTTCAAAGGGAAATTTCATTCAAAGGATGCATTGGAGCTGCAATGATAGTGAATTTAAGTCATATTTTACTTGTTCAATTTGCTATTTGTCTGGGTGTGAATATGAAAGTTTTTTTTTTTGTGATTATTGATGTTGCACAATTTTTGAAAGTAGTTTGGTCATTATTTGTAATAAGAGAAAGATTGAGAGTTATATCTATCATTTATTGTTTGTTGATTAGAATGTGATGATTGTGATAATGTGAACAATTAATCAAATCTAAGCTATAACATATTATTTGAATGGAAAAAACTAATATCATTGTTTAAAATGATAAGCATTTGTAGAAGGTTCAAAAGTAGATTTGCATGTGTACTTTATCTTGGTACATTATAGTGATATCAAAGCTAGCGATATTGCTAGCCTATGTTTCTAGGGTTAAACTTTACATGTTGATTTTTTTATGAAGTATGGTGATAGAGAAAATTAATATCACGGAATGGAGATAAGAAAATAAAATCAATCTATAGAGAATCTAAAGAAAAATTATCCTTTGGAATCTGTTGTAAGGAATAATAGTCTATCAAAAAGAAAAAGGAGATTGAAAATAAATGATTAACCCTAATGGTTGGGGCAAAAGGAATTTTGGTTTGATAATTGATATGATGACACAATTTATTCATAAGATACACAATAATCTGAATGTGCCTAGGCATTAGATTGGTAAAGGAAGCACACCTAGAGCTAACAATATCGATGCTACTTAGAGTAACAACCAAAAGACTATCCTTGTTTCAATTACAAGACCTACCTAATTTCCCTTTACTAATAAGAAGGTAGAAACTCTAGAAATCAAAGATCAAAACTCATTGATTAATGATATTAAGTTGTATCATGCATATTATAGAGCTCTTCCAAAGGAGATCCAAAAGTGATATGTCGATCACCAATTTTATGAATATGAAGAAGTTCTGAAATTACATTAGACCTAATCCTAGACTACAATTTTTTTAGAGATATGTGTAGTAAGCTCTAGGAAATTTCACTATCTCTCCCTATGATGGATCTAATAGATGCATGACTTGTGCATGGGTACATAAGCTAGAAACATGTCTATAACTTAGACCTATGACTAAAGATGAGACCATCAAGTTTGATACATTGCATTTGGAGGGAATTGTGCATGAGTGTTGGTATCATCTAGACTAATGATCAAATGGCCCAAAATAGTAAGTGCCCAAAAAATCTTTGACTCATCATCAACTACTTAATTAATGTTGGATAAAGAAAAATGACTTCACATGCCAACATTCTTCAACATGAAGTCATTTTTTTTTCCTACAAATGACTTCTCATATTAAAAGACCAATGCCAATGTTACGTATCATCAAGTAATATGCAAGCCTAGAGAATTTTTGCACCAATTTAACTTCTCTCTACCAATGGGCTTTGTAAAAATATTTGTTGGGTTTATATTAGTGGGTATCTTGGCCAAAGGTATACGTCCTTACACCACCTCATGTATAAAGCAATATTGTATATAAATATGCTTTGTTATAGCATGGTATGTTGAGTTTTGTACTAAAATGTTGGAAGTTCTTGCTCTTTTCCTTATAAAAGTTTGACACAACTTTGTAGTTTCATCCTAGACTAGATGTATATTTTGTAGCCAATTTAGTATATAGATTCATACAAGAGTCTAAAAAAGTGATTGGCTCACAACCAAAAGAATCTTGTGATATATTTTTAAAACAATTGACTTTGACATCTATTTTGTGTATAAATATCAAATTTATTTGATAGGTTGTACATATTTAGATTAGGTTGGTAATATAGATGATAGAAAATCTATTTGTGGTTATGCTTTTAGCTTGTTTCAAACTCTATATCATGCAATAGCAAAAGAAAACAACTACTTTATGTGAGGAAAAATACAAAGCACCAAAGAAAGTAGTTTGAAATCTCTTATTTGAGCTAAGCCGTGCTCAATATGATGCAATTATATTTTTATAATAATCAAGAACTCATACAAGTTACAAATAATTTGATTTTCTATTCTAAAATAAAACATATAAAGATTAGCATTCATTACATTCAAGATCTTATTTAAAGATTAAATTGTCAAAATATAATATTTTCCAAAATAATAAACAAACAACTAATTTGTTTCCTAAAAATGTAACAAAATCTAAAATTTTAAAAAGATTTCTTAAATAAATCTTAAAGAAAATGTTTAAAAAACTTTTTAAAAAATTCAAGAAAATATTTAAATTTTTTTTTTTTTTAAAGTCAAAATATTTTAAAATTATTTTAATATTATAAATAAAAATTTATAAATTTACAACTATCTATTAAACAAAACAATCAATTGACAATTATTAAATTATAGTAAATACATGTTAAATTAAATAGTTAAATTAACTATCTAATGCATAATATATTAATTAAATTAATTGAAAAATACCTAACCTCCTTCCTCCACATTATGTCTCAAAACTAAAATTATAACTAATTTATTCTTCAAAATCAATTTATTATAAAATGAATAAAAATTTAGAATCACTTTAACAAATTATAATTCTTTCAATTCAAATTTAAAAAGACTTAAAATTTATATATAATATACATAAAATATATTTTCCCTTAATATTAACTATTAATTAAATAGAAAAGGACAAATATGGAGTGGAGGTGTGAATTGCGAAAGAAACCAGGAAATGGGGTAGGACTAAATTTATATTATAAAATTGTTAGGGATAAGGATTATCGACGTAGTATTAATAAAGAAATGTTTTTCAAATAATAGGACAAAACGTGCCATATCTTAGTGGCTGCTTTTAGGTAGATTAGTCACAAGAAGAAAACATTCATGACTTTTTTTATGGGGAATTAATGCATTATTTGACTAATTTTAAAATTTGGTATAGATAAGTTAATATTAATTATGATTTTTGAAAAGAAAGAAAAAATATATTAAAATAATAGTTTGGAATTAAAATTTGATGTTATTGAGGTGAGAAAATGAGATCTTATGAGTGTTAGGAGAAGTATTAAGCTTGTTTAACTTAGGGAATTAAAGGTGAAAGTTAAAATAAAGAAATACTTTGACAAATTTAAAGTTTTATTAGATTTGTGTTGCATGCATTTATAGGCTTTATAGTGGTCCACAGTTACTAGGATTTGAGGCATTGTCTAAGGACTAATGGGTTTGGAGGGCCAGTAGCATCCTAACGCAAGGGTTCCAAAGCAATAATTTCTAGAAAACAATTCAAGCCTTTATCCATAACTTTATTAGGAGGAATAGGTGGTCGGTGAGGAGGATAACTCTGTCTCGGTGAGTAGTGCCACCCATGTGTTTGAAAGTTTGAAGAAGGGCCCTGCCAGTATTAATGTGGAGGAAATCAAGCCCTGAGCCACTAATACAGAGGTGGGACAGGCCCCCTTGGCTGAAGATTATGATAGGAAGGAGTAGGCTGGGGTTGAAGTTGACAAGTTGAAAGGGAGAATTGAAACGCTGGAGAAGAAGGTTCAGGAGGTCTCACACTTTGCCCTGAAGGTCATGCACAAGTCGGCTACTAGCTTATTTTTGCTATAGAAGGACAAGGCCGCAGATGATGGCGAGGAGGATGCTAGCTTTAAGGAACTGCTTAAGTTCATCACGGTGGATTGGGCGACTGCTATTATGGACAAACCATGCATGGAAGATTAGTTTTAGGCTTTTGGTTCTTAATGTTTTTGATAAGTTTATGACTGTTATTTTGTTTATGTTTTATGACTGGTTTGACCCATGGGGGTCTATGGACTCGACTTCCTCGAATCATGCCTGCATGATGGACTCTTTTATTTACTTAGTTGTTAGTGTTGTTCTGGGGTTTTTGATATGACTTGTTGTGGGTGATGGCTTGGTTTACTCTGCTGTCACTATGTTGTTAATGTGCTTGCTTTGGATGGTCGTGGTTGCCTTGTATTAACGGGTTAGCACCCTTGTTTTTGTTGCTTTTTATATCAAAAACTTTTTTTCAACCCATAATTCTATACTCTATTGTATTGTAAAACAACTTAATGGTTAATTATAGCAATGTACCTATAAATGATCACATATAAGCATGAACATAAAATATCTTATTATATTGTAGACTATTGAGTTACTACAATGATCTTTTTTGTTGGAATTTTTATTAAGAGGGTTTTTTAGGATAAATAATCATGTATATATTGTGAGTGTGTCACTATTTTTATTGGAATAAAAGCTTTTATTAATAAAAAGAGAAAAAATACAAATGAATACAACAATAGGAGATTGTTGGAAGCAAAAGAGCCCTCCAGCAACAGTTGCCTTCTATTGGCAAAAGACCAAAATACCAAACAATTAAACACAACAACTCCTATTGGCAAAAGACCAAAGTGTTATTATTTTATTTCTATTGTATTTAAGATTCTTTTAACATTGTTTTTCTTTATTAGTTTATTATTATTTTTCTTGAAGATTACCAAATCTATGTTAATTCGTCTCTTTAATCAATAGACTTACCCATTGATGATCCTCATTGTGAAGAAGTGCTCATAAAGAGCCTTGAATTTTTTTAAAGAAATAATAAAATTGATAGATGGATCTCACATTATATTGGATATACCTAATTATAAAGTGTTCCTTTGATTTTAGTTTACTATTACAACATGTGCAAAGATGACAATGTCCAGAAATATAATAACCATGTGCAATGTTGACAAGAGCGCACCCATAATTGACCCAATGAGAATCTCAAGTTAAATGAGAACTTAATGTGTTTCAAAGGAATAATACACTATTTTCAATTTGGAAAAAAAACTCAAAATAATTATACATTCTCATTGATAACAAATCTACTGATTCCATTTGTAAGTAAGTCGTGATACTTCAATGCATATGTCTTCTTAACATGTGTGACTCAAGTATTTGAATTTTTCATTCACCTATGGTTGTGAAAAATATTTCAGTGACTATTGTTCCTTAAAAATGTATTTAAAAATGCATAGAAGTATGTCATAGATAAATAGTGACAACCACATTATTTAAACTATATATATGATAATTATAATTTCAAAAATATTTTATAGTTAAATTTATGAGAAAAAATTATAATCAAATGTCAAATTTAAATTTGATGTGAGATATTGATGGAAAGAAAGTAAAACTTTTGAAGTTTAAGGATGGATTGGTCATCTTTTTTGTATTGATAAAAGCTCATGAAAATAATAACCCTAATTGATGATTCCACGAACAAAGAACCTCATCATTGTCACTTAAATATAACACTTAATATTCAAACTCGCAAAAAAAAAAAAAAAAAATCAAACTCAAAACAATTTTACCATATATATATATACAAATTTCTAGCTTTATACATATACACCCCAACTCCATGATGTATTTAGAGAAATATTTATGTATTTATAAGGGCCACTAATATATTTTAATGAAGAAGGGGGGTGGCTTTATCATTTTGCTTTATTTTCAATAAAAAAGTGTGGAATAATGGGAATGTTATTCCCATACAATAAGACAAAAGAAGATGTTTATGAAAGAAAGAAAGTAACGCATGAGTGAGACACTCGTGCTTTTATTTTGTTTAGACTCCAATTTATTCCTTAAGAATTTAGATAAAAACAACACGTCACATAAATGATGACCAAGACTAACCTTTCTATTCCATTATCACCTTTTTTTAATCCTCGTTTTTTTCTTTACCATGGTATTGGCTAAAATAATAACTCCACTTAACCTCCAAACGAAGGTCAATTATCTTTATAATTTTTTGGTTATAGAGAAAATATTGCTTTTATAATTATGACAAGTTTTTCAATTTATAATATAATGTGTTATCTTTTATGATTATTTTATAAAGAAAAAATCAATTAAAAATGATAATTAGGTATTTTTGTCATCTTTTTATTATCATTTGGTATGGTTGTTGGTAATATTTATATTTATTTTGATCAATAAGAGAGGAAAGGGATCTTACTTATATATTAATAAAGTGATTTTTTTTTACAAATAGTAGGCATGATTTTTTCACAATCCATAAAGTTGATTTAAGTGTTTTTGGATTTAATTGTATGCGATTTTTTCTATCAATAGTTTAGACCACACTCAATGATTTATCATTGTGATAAGAAATTTGGAATGCTAATGTAAAAAAATATACATAGTTGAATCCAAATAATGAGATTGGGATAAGAAATTTGGAATGTTAATGTAAAAAAATATACATAGTTGAATCCAAATAATGAGATTTTCTAATTGAAGCAACATCTACAATACCAAAACATCAATAAGAATAACCTTCAATAGTTTACCTAGCTCTTGTGCTACCCAAATTAAACTTCAGTCAACTCTATTTTATAAAGACATAGTGCTCACAAAAATTAAAATATATAAAATAATTAGATAAACTATTCACCATATTTTTATTAACTGGGGACTTATGCCCTTTTTCACTTACATGGATAATTTGTGGTACTACAACATACATGAATCTAAGCTTTTAGTCACATTGGTAGAATTAGAATATGTATATACATCAAGCTTAAAAGCATAGTACCACGTTATGATCCCTAGCTAGCACCAAATTCCCTCTAGCCAACCTACAAGGTCACTCCTATCAATTGTAATATTAGGCTCATATACACAAGGCAAACATGTTTCAAATGGTTATATGAATACAAGTCAAATATGTAAGTAAAGGTTTAATTTGGAGGCTCATAGATTGTTTCCACGATGTGGAAGTGACTTGGAGCAACAAATACATGTAATCTATTAGAACACCACAATACCAAATTTAATCATAAAACATGTAATTAAATTATTGAGCACAATCTACAAGAAATACTCCATTAAACCACGTTCAAAATTAAATTTTTATTGTCTTTATATCCTTTCAAAAAGTGTACATATGTTTAGTTATTGCGTCAACTCTTTAAGATCTAAGCTATTTTTTTAATCAATTACTTTGTTTATTCATTTAACCTAGATATATTTAAAATACTATTTTATATCTTTTCAACATAATTATTTATGTATCTTCATTCCATTTCGTGTCTCTTTGTAGTTTCTATGTCTTATAAATGACTTTGCTACAAAAAGTGTACCTCCATATTAAATCTTTTACTTTAGTAATTTTTAATTTAATACAAAATTAATATTTATAAAATATATGAAATATTTTTCTTCTGCATCATTAAATTGACAAAATGTTTATATTAATATTTAAATATTATTTAACTTAATAGTCATACAATTAATAATAATTTTATACTTCGTCTACATTAAAAATGATAAATATTTTTCTATTATGATTGCCAAAACCTTTTTTTTTACTAAATAATATATAAAAATAACCATTCAAACTTAAAATTCACATTCTTAAATAAAAATAATATTTTAAATTTTTTTTATGGGATTCCAAAACTTGTCTTATACGTTGAAAGTTATTTGGCATTTATCTAAGAAGAAATTTGGAAGTGTGATATATTTAAATAAAGAGAAATCACTTCTAACTTGTCTTTTATAGCAAGTAGGCTTATTTTTATAATTTGATGAGTGAATTCTACAACTATCAACTATTTAAATAAATTATAAATTTTGTATTTTGTGGAAGAATGTGAATGTCATTTTAAGTAGCTTTGGGAAAAAGGAAAGATTAGATCAATGAAACAATGAGAGCAATGGATCAAACTTTATATTATATAAATGATTTGACAATTCCAATGATCAAGCAAGATTCTTGGTGGAGGGTGGATTTACCAACATCCTTTGGATTATTATCAAAACCAATTATTTAATTATATCAATTTAAATACTATTTGATTATCACTATTAAAATGTTTTGGACCTTTAATTTGTGAAGATGATGATGATGTATATTAGTTATTAAGTTGTTTTTGAGATATATTAAAAATTAAGTTTAATTTATAAATTATTTTGATATATTAATCTTTTTAGTCATAATCGTTTAATTGAAAGAAATGTTTGATATAAATATGCATTTATTCAAAATAAAGATGATTATATCTGTGTAATTTGATTGTATTCATTAAAAAAATTATTAAATCCTTTAAAATTAAATATTTCTAAATGTTTGTATATATACAAGAAGGTTCATAGGTGTAAGAAATCATCTATATAAATAACTTTTTATTTATAATGTATGGAGCAATAATTAAGTAATAATAAAAAACTTTGGGATTTAGAGTTGAGATCGATTATTGATAATGTAATAAATTTTGTAATTAATGTGAATTAATAAATGGATAATGGGCACTTAACTCTAAACTTGAATATTTCAAGTGTCTTAGATTGATTTGTTAATGTATAAAAAAAATAGGGCCTATCGAATGATAATTTAGAACAACAAATTCATTGTGTTGTTTGGTTCTTTTTTACAAGCGTGGAATTAACTTTATGCATAAAACTAAACCTAGGGTTGTAGATCTAAATTCCTTTTATTTGGACTTTTATAAGACATTCACATTTGTGTCTATGATTTGTATCTCAAGTGAGTGGTGTTTATAGACATTGTTTGCAGACTTGCTAGATGAGGGTCATGTTCTCGTCAATCAAGCTCTGGGTTGGATTGATTGAATGACAAGGAACCAAACTTGAAGACAATAGGAAAGAATGTAGTATAACTAGAATGATGATGTGATTAGGATGCTCTCATATGAATGTTCCTATTGTAGTCCTAAATGATCTAAATGAATTACAATTATGCTTAAACACACCACTTAGAATACAATTTAAAATAATTTACATTTTAATCAACTTAAAAACAATAGTAAAGAAGTGAAACACAAGTCTAAATTAAGAACTTTAAATTTAAAAATTGGGTTTCATATTTATGCATGTGGAAATGAACTAGATTGATTCTACATCTACCAATCTAAACCAGAATAACAAACCACTAGATGCAGAGTTCAATCTAAATATTAAAAATGGCTAATAGTAGAGACACGTTAAGATAAGATTATTTGTCTTATACACAAAAAAAACACCAACATATATACTATCAATACATAAAAGACAATCTAACTAGTATATTTCAATACATAGAAGAAAAAACACAAACAACAAATTTCACCATTATGACTATATAGCCTTTGTAGTCAAACCGTGATAAAGAGACAAATTAACAACAATGGACCTCAATGTTTGTGTAATGTCCACCTTAGAATGAGAAGGTTGACATTCCTAGTCACTTTCCCATGAACGACACACCTAATAATATATTTGTGTCCCTACTAATAACTTTGGATAAAGGCAACCCGTGAGAAACATCTTATCTATTATTAATGTATTTTTCTTTATTTTTTTTAATTTTTAAAATCGCCTTCATAAATGTTTTTATTTTTTATTTTTTAATATAAGTGGGTTGTCTCCGCCCATCTAGAAGATGGGAAAAAGGTGTCAGCATTGGGTGGTTCGAGACTTTTTTAAATGTAGCCTTTAAATTAGTTATTATTTGTATATTTATTTGATGTAAATAATTGTACGATATCAATCAATTGAAAAAAATATTTTGACTAAATTAGTTAATATTGATTTTGTGAAAATATTGAAATAATAATATTATTATACTAAACTAATTAGTTTAGTATAATAATATTATTGTTTCAATATTTTCTCTTTAAATTTTATATATATGGAAAAAAAGGTAATATTATCATTTGTCACATGGTGTAAAGATAAAAAATTATATAAAGTTAATATTATAAAAAGTTTTCTCACATTAATTCGATTGACAATTGTCATATATTAAAATGATCTTAAGTTATATTTATCAAAAAATAGAGTTTTTTGTTTAGATACATGGCATATAAATATTGGTTTTTAATTTTTTGTTTTCAAATTGCACTATTAAATGGACATGGTCAATGTTGGTAGTGCAAATTATAAAATAAATATAGGTGGAAAAAAGTTTAATGTGCATTTTCCCCATGTTCACTTCTTCCATGCCCCACTTTTGACTCATCCAACTTCATGCTTATGTTGTTGAAGGAGGAGGAAAAGATTAATCACCCTTCTATCAAAGTTTAGTAGTGAAGCAAAGCCACATGTAGTGGATATCCTACAATACTTGTTGAACTTGTCTTCACCATTTTTTAATTTTGTTATAGATTTATTTTTATAAACATATTTGACATAGCTATTAAATACCACTTACCTACTTACATATGCTTCTCTCATTTATATGTGATGGTGTATCTTCTTAAGCTTGCCTCAAACATTGAGGTTTCTTTCAACAAAGTCAATATGAGATCTTTATTAATGTATACTACTATAATACACATTCAAATCTCAGCCAGCAATAATGGTTATTATAGAAATAATGATGGAATAAAGTAGAGAGGCAAATATGGGGATTTTTAAAAGTTACACGTTTAGTCCATATCACAAAGATGATGGTGATGGAGATGGTGACCTCTATGGAGGTGGGAACTTTATGGTGCCTCATTCTTCCATGATAAATCCTTTTGAGCTAATAGTTTTTCCTATAGTTTTAGGGTAAGAGGTTCACAAGACATACAAAATTAGAATATTCTCTTTTATCGAATCTTTAGAAAAAATGGAAACTCTTTATGCCTCTTGTCTAGGTGCAAACAAAATATCATTGAGCCACATAGTAGAGCACCCCATATCCCAAGAAAATAATCATAAAAATATATAATGGTAGTAACATCATCCTTAGTAGTGGAGATTCCAAAAGATGTTGAAAAGGAAAGAAAGCACTTTCAAATTTATATAATAGGCTTAGTCTTAGAGATTTAGGTTTCCGTCCAAATAGTTTAGGAATGGGCCTCAACTACATGGTCCTATATTTTCTTCCAAAAGATTTTTTGTTTTATTCTTTGAAAATGAGGTGTGCACTAAAGCTCTACAATGGGAATACTTTTTAAGCCAAGATGGGGTTGTCAAGTTACAATGTTAGTGCCTAAGGTTTCTAGTGCTTCCTTTCCTATGACCTCTTCTTATGTATAGATTTGATTTTATAAGCTACCATTACAATTATGGGTCCAATCAAGTCTTGAAGCCATAAGTCGTTATTTAGGGGAGTTAAAATAAATAGATGAGAAACATTTATCTAGAACCCAAATAAAGTTTTATTATGTACAAATCTCTAGAGACCTAGATCTATTGTTCCCATTGGGGAAGAATATGTTTATTTAAATAAACTAAAAAGATGTTCTATTTTTATCCTTTGCATGTCACAAGGTGGATCATGAGGTATCCTTCTACTTGTCCAAAAAGGTGAGAAATATATTATTTTCTCAAATAGTTGAGCATAAAAGGTAGTCTTTCTGGATCTAGCACCCCACAAAAGTTTTTGTTGAGATTTTTTTTTCCTAATATCCATAGTCATGACTAATTCAAATAATCTCATTTAAAGGCCATCTTGTATGGGGAACTTTCTATCTAATAAATATAAGGGAATATCTCATGGAAAAGAGAG
>VDFB02086081.1:288690622-288705098 GCA_007258455.2 Sequoia sempervirens
TCCAGTAAATTTGCCTCTTTCCAGAAAACACACAATACACAACCAAGAATTCTACAGTAAAATTCTAAAACAAATCTTGAGAGAGATCCACAATTTCCTCACCAATTTTCCACAACCCACACAAAACTCTCATGAAACAACTTTCTTTCCTTTTCCCTAATATCTCTTCTAAGAATGAATTTTCAACAATTAGATAACAAATTTCTAACTCAGAGTTATTTCAACAAAATATCTTTTCCCTCAACAACTCAGATATTTTCCATTCACATGCATTTAAATATAATAATACAATTTACTAATTGCAACCAATTTAAATATTCTTATTTATTTGATTACTATTTATTTTTAATAATAAAATTTACTCAACAACATAACCAAATTAAATTAATTAATTTATTTATTTATTCTAAAGCCTTCACAACAATAATTCATTTAATTAAATATTTAAATTAAATACACATTTAATCTACCAAATTAAATTTGTATAATAATAAAATACACATAACAACAATGATAAGACTAAGACCAAACTCAAACTGACGACACACTATACTAGGGTAAAGGTATGACTAGGTAGCCCGTTACTATCTCCCAATATTACTATTGAGTAGTGGACACGCTTAGACCTGTGAAACCAGGTGAAGCTAATGTCTTGTACCTGCAATCCTGCAAACAAACAAAAATATACATTACATGTATATAGATAGTAATTCATACACACCATGAAGAGAGAATCGCGGAAATCACAAGGCACTCATAGTTGAGTGATGCAATACTATCCTCTTCACTAATACAATGTCACATCAACTGATGAGATAATATATCAATTAAACTACAATAAGCAAATATAGCAATGCCATCACAACTAAGTATCTATGCAAACATAAAGCATATTAAACATAATCACCATGCATATAATGTGTCATCACATCAATATAGTCTATCATCACTCCACTGTCAGCGATAGAATAACCATAACATAAAACATAGTCTAACAAAGTATCTGAGCTATCAAGAAAACATAACAAATTGGAGGGGTGTCACATTACACTTTGCAATAGTAGTTAGCTGAAAACAATACATTCACTTGTATCATATATTTTCATAAACAAGACATTTTGTCACTTCAAATTAAATCAACATTTACTCTACGTATTTCCAAACACATAAAGCATAAATACACTCATCTAAAACATTTTCACCCAACTAGGTAAAAGTAAATAAGTAGTAATATAACAGGGTGTAACATATCATATGTTAGAACAATTAATGGAATTCCATGAAATTTTAGGTGCATCAATAGACCTAACAAACATAAGTTGGTTAAACACTAGTTGAATAAGTTAAATCTTGGTTCTATTTTTACGTAGTGAACCAATATTTCACTTGAAAACTTTTCTAAAATCTTGAATATATATAGTATTTGATGAGGCATTTTAGTGGAATTAGATGGAAATTTTAAGGATCTTGGTATTTTATGGAACCATGTCTTCCTTTTTTATGGATTTGTTGAAAAAAAAAAAGACAAATTATGCTTTAAATCTCAAATTGTTACAATTTTTAATATAATTATGATTAATGTGTATGGACCTAATAATTTAATGAGAGAAAAAATTACGAGGAAATAATACACAAAACATAAGTTTTAAAATATAAATATGTTTTGATAGGGGAGTCTTAATGTAATTGCAAGTGATAGGGATAAGAAAGGAGGATCACAATCACCTACTTTATCAAAATTAGATTTTCATTATTTTATAGTAAATAACCATATCTATGATATAGTCCCTAAATAAGGACCTTTCACATGGAATGATAGAAGAAATATTTTTCTATATAGTTGAGTGAAGAAAATTCTTAGTGTCCTCCCAATGCTTCTTCAAAAATGTATTATATAAATTGCTATTATCCATATAGCTGGATCAGATAATTTTTTAGTGAGTATTAAAGTTATCCTTCACGTTTCGCCTCCAAACCTCCTTTTCATTTTCAACTCATTTGTTTGTTATCTCAAGACATCACAGGACTTTTTGATTTGTGTTGGAATGCATACCCTATAAAATATGACTCTCATGTTCAAATTTCCATCCAAACTAAGTCATATAAAACAAAAGTTTCATACCGATGATAGAGAGAATTTTAGGAATATAGTTGAAGATAAAATACCCAAAGGCATCATTAGAGTAGGTAGTAAATACCATAAAGATTTCGATCTCTTTGATTCTCTTCTAAAGGAATAATGTTAATTGTTGTCTCTCTAAGAGTAATGTTATGTTAGGGAGGAAATAATTTGGAAGAAAAAAGTAGGAGAGAGATGCATCTTATGGGGATAGGAATTTTTTTATATTTTCACATTGTAAAAGTGTTTAGAGTAATAATGGGTATGATTTATGCATTGTTATTGAATATGTTGTTGTTTAGAATCTCAAAATTATTAGTTATCTTATATGTTTATTATTGAAGACAATTTGGGAAATAGATTTTCCCTCTTGATTAAACTTGTATTTGTGATGTTTACAAGTTTTAACTCGTGACTAATAAACATCCATTCAAATAATTTTTTAAATAAATAAATGACTTGAGTTTTCTAGTAATGTTTCAAAAAATACAAAAGTATTTTTATAAATGATAAAATTTTAGGATATTTCTAATGATAGAATTTTATTAGATAAAAATATTAATTTATCATATATTAAAATTAAATTATCTAGAGGTGTTTTAAATGATAAAGAAATAAAACTATTTTATTGTAAATGCAAAATAATCCCAAACTTGAATGTGTACATTCTAAAGTTATAATTGTTAATGATAACATAATATGGGCTTAAAATAATGTGCAATGGAGAAGATGACATCTTTATCTTTAATGTTTTTTTATTATTGAAGGGAATGAACCATGTATTTAATGGTTTACCTTCATAAAGATTATAATTTTTAATTGAAACAATATATTTAGCCCATGAAGAAGATTGATAAAAGTCATGTCCCAATAGGATTGTTCAAGACATGACTAAGTCCTACACAACATATACAATGTACTCTAGGGAACAAGTATTGCAAGTTTTCATTACATGTGGATCTAGATGTAAGCTTCAAAACTCACCAACATAAGGAAGTTAAAAATATGCACTCTCTTTCCCTTACTCAACAATGACCCTTAGCATAAGATGTTTGTAATGGATAGACTCTTAATTAATATAATAATTTTAAAGATACATAAAATTAAACAGAAAAAATCCAAAATAAATATGTTATTATAATACCTTATAAAAACTTCAATTAATTATTATTAAATATAAATAATGTTAGTTAAGACATTTAAAAAATTTGATATATTATTTTTTATTGTTCATAATTTAATTTGAATTGATATTCATGAATGCTTTATGATCTGATGATATATAAGTTAGAAATATGATTTCATTTAGTTGCAATTGTAGTGTAGGAAAAAGTATCCCTTTTTCACACTTAATTTGGAAATTAATATTAAATGAACCGAATTATGCCTTAATTTAGTGTTGTAATATGTATTTTACATATTCACATTGAGTTTAGGGCCCTTTTAATTAAAATGGACTTAATTGTGCCTTATTTTTGGTGTTGTAGAGCGTACCTCTTTACACTTTCACACTTCTTTAGGGCTTCTCTAATTAATTGAGGTTAATTTGCCTTAATTGGCCCATTTAATTCAAATCTAAGCCTAATTAATTGCATTTTCCAAAGAGGAAAACCCGACATTCATTAATGCCTAAACATAACACTTCTCATTGAGTAATGTGTGTCCTAGGTGAGTGACCTAGGACCCATTTGTCCATGGGCGAATGGGTCCTCACTTAGACCTAGGACCTAAATTTAAATTATGTTTTTGGTGGTATTTTAATGATTTCAAATCCATATTCACATGTCGACTTGTGTTATTTGAATTTCGAGAAATCAATGTTACATATCTATAAATATAAGGTCATTTCACTAAGTTTCAGCTAACATTTTTTCAAGTTATCTTAAGAGAACTCTCACAAGAGCATTTCAAGGAATTCAAGAGCAAATTTATTGAAGAATTATTGCAGCAATTAAGATCTAATTATCATATCAAAGTCTTCTTGCATCATGCATGCTATTGGAGCTAATATGTTGATGTAGAGTTCATGATCCATTCAAGCATTCAAGGTATTGTTTCAAATCAAATTTCAAGATCAAGATCCACATCCATTGAAGTAATTTCATGCTAGTTTCAAATCTACATTCCAAGGTTCATTCAAGGGTTTGGTGAGTTGTGATATTGCTTTGTTCATTCATCATTCCTTTCATGCTATTTTGTTTCATTACAAGGTTTAATTACCAAAATGGGGTTTGACCAAGACAAACCCCCATTCACTATAAACAAAAAAAATTCCTTCTTGATTTGTATTTGTAGATTTAGGTGGAAGATATCTTGAAGATCTCTTAAAGAGCAAAATTGAAGAAGTTGTCAAAGTTGCAAAAGTTGTCATCTCACTAAAACTCAATTACATAATTTATTTCTAACTTTTCAAACCTAAAACTTGGGAAAATTGAGAGATTCAAATTTGTTGTAGAGGCTCCTGAAAGCTACAGAAAAACCCTAAACCATGACCCATTCGCCCTTGGTCGAATGAGTCCTAGGTGAGCTTTAACAGAGCACTTTTGGTGACCAGTACACATCATCTTTCCTCTTCAGATCTGCAATTTGATTTTTGGTTCCATTAGTATTGAGCTTAATCTTCAAGATCCAAGTTGTAAATTGCATTTTGGGTTTGATTTTCTATTTTTAATCTTTCTCTCCAAAGTGTTGTTTAATCAGGACCCTCATCCTTGCAAAAAAGGAAATCAACAAATTCACACTTTGACTTAATTCACCTCAAGGTTGATAGGCCTTTCATTGTGTGGATCTCATTTCCTAATGAAGTGAAGAAGAATAGGTCACCACCTAATTGGGTTATCAATCTCATTTTGGTAACCCACTCCTATTTTTCTTCATTTCATGTTGGTGAACCCGACTTTTGATCATTGCAATTTTCTGATTATGGAGTCCATTTTAACCCTAGATTAGATCTTGCATTCATTTGTATTGTATTGCATTGAATTTAATCTCATTTAGGGTTGTTTAGCTTGCATTAACTTTGCATTTCATTTAGGCATTTTAGGATTACATCTTTGCATTCTTGAAATCTGAAAAAAAAAAAAAATCAATCATTTTGCAAATCATTTACATAGCATTGCATCATCATTCACTTGCATTTGAAAATTGAAACAAAATTACACATCAAATTAGGTCTCCTACTTTTTCATTTTGTCATATTTTTCATTTGCATTCAACCTTCATTTCATAGAAAATCCAAATAGTAACTCACTATTTTAGATCAGAATTTGGAAACCACTGGAATCAACTCAAAAATCTATAAAAGCATTTTTAAAAATCCTAAACTAGGACCCATTCACCCCTAGGTGAATGAGTCCCTAATTAGGGTCATTTCCTAATTTTCTAGGCATTAAAACATCTATTTCTACATTCTATTTTGTTGTTTTCAGTTTTATGTTTCAGTTTGTAGAATTTGTTACTTGAAATTGATCATATTTAGCTTCATTTGATAAATTTAGTGCATTGTGTGAATTCAAAATTACATTTGCAAGACATCAATTTTAGGTTTTTGCATAGAATAATCATAAAATTATCTTCTTAGAAATCTAAAAATTGCATTACATCCTAGGTTACTTAATTGCATTTCACCTTCTTTCCATTTTGGGTTTACATTGAGTTTGTGAAACTTGTATTAGTTTTACAACTTGGTGTCCTATTAGCAATACTATTGTGAGACGTAGTTTGCAACTCATGTCATCCAATGATACACCATTCGTTGTGGATGTTGGGGTCTCCAATTCTTTCACTAATAGTGTTGATAATCAACCCTCTGTGTATCATAGTCTTCATACCTCATTTCCAATGACTTCCTACCTACAAACAATGTGCATGATGTTGCTAATGTCCCACAAGAGAACAAAAGAAGGATGCATGAAGAAATAGAAAAGTTACAAAACTTTGTGAATTTTGAAAATATTGCTAGTAGTGCCATTCTTGCTTTAGATAATGTGAGGAAAATGCTTAAAGATGAACATGGAATAGAAATTATGTTGCCTCACTTACATCATTAACAAGAACATTAAAAATAAAGAGAATGATAATATACATACCACAGTCAACCTCATTAAAGTTCAACCTCGTAAGGGCCTAACTAAGATGCCGCTTGACATTGCTTTCTCACAACAAGAAATACTTAAACATGCACCCGATAATCCTCCTAATAAGAGTGTTGAACTTGGTGCTTGTCCTAGTTTGACACTTGATGTTGTCCCTTTGGCTAGTTGTCTACCTTCCGTATATACTGAGCAAGATTGGGATGCAGATGACCTGCTATAGGTTGACTCGCATGTGCCTTACTAGTCTTGTCTTTGTTTTCTTTTGCATGTTTCTTTGTGTGATTGCATGTGCATAATGTGATCCCCCATACTATTTTGTTTGATGTATCTCTCTCTTTATGTGAATTCCTCTATTTGTATCTACATTCTTCTATATGTCCTAAACATTTATCTTTTCATTTGTCTTGTGTTTTTATTTTGGGGATGACGCAAGGTGTCGAGACATTTAGGTCTCTTCCATGCTAACCCAAAATATTTTCTTTGTTTTGAATCTCAATGTGACGTTCTTCTTGTTCTATGAGTATTTGGGGAATGATGACATTTCTAACCTTTGTAACAACATTGTAGCAAAGATATATTGACCCCAAATCTATAGATCCCTTATGTATTTTTGGGGCAACCCCTTCCTCTATTTTTCATGTAGTTTCATTCGAGAACATATGACTTGGCATAGGGATTTTTGAATAAGCTCTCACATCTTCTTCATTGGCTACTTCAAAGAAAATTTCTCATAGCAATGGTGTAGCAATTTCTTTAAAGTGGGGGAATACATTGGCATCCTTGTCTTTCATTGTATGATTTTCTTTCTTCTTGTGATGTGTATTTTTCTTGGTGGTGTCATTGGGTTTGATGTCCTACGAGAGCGTGATATCTCTTAGCGTATGACTTTCCTCTTAGTGGCGATGCTAAGTGTTGCATTCCCTAAGTTGTGATTCTCTTATCCTAGATTTTTCCTCTCTTGGAGACATTAGGCACGATGTTCCCTAAGAGGAGACCTTACACGAACTAAGCAAAGTTCCTTTGAACAAGCCTTTACCCATATTTTTGTTCATAACTGTTTAACATAAAATAAATTGTTAACCTTGTGAAACTCGAACCCTTCCCTTTAAGGCCACCAAGCATAACACACTTTGCTTGCCAGTGGAGCCTTCCCCTTGTTCATAGGTTCTTAGCATAATGCAGCTTGTTAGGCCTTATGAAGCCCAAAGCCTTAGTTGTGTGGTTCCCTATTAGAGTTTTCAGAAGGATAGCTTCAGTATGGTTAGTACAGTGAGAGCCTATAGACCTAGCATGAATTTCTCACTAAGCCACTATCTTGGGGGCTCGCCTAGTGGATGACCTGAGGTTCCATTAGCCTAGAGTGAGAGCGCGTTTTGTTTGCATAGTGGACATCAAGTTTTGCTTGTGAATGTTCTTGGACAAACAATCGAGACGTGTTCCATAACGCATTGGACAGTCGAAGCTTGATCTGCCTCCCTTTTTCTCTAGTCTTTGATGTTGTATGATTGAGTACTTTTGTCATTGATGCATATATATGTGTCTTGAATGTCTACTTTAGTGTGAGTTTGACACGAGGTCATCCTCTCACTAAAGTGGGGGCTAAATGTAGTGTAGGAAAAAGTGTTCATTTTCACACATAATTTGGGAATTAATATTAAAATGAACTTAATTATACCTTAATTTAGTGTTATAATACGTATTTTACATATTCGCATTGAGTTTAAGGCCCTATTAATTAAAATGGACTTAATTTTGCCTTATTTTTGGTGTTATAGAGTGTACCTCTTTACACTTTCACACTTATATAGGGCTCCTTTAATTAATTGAGGTTAATTTTCCTTAATTTAATTCAAATACAAGCCTAATTAATTGCATTTTTTGAAGAGGAAAACTCCACATTCATTAATTCCTAAACATAACACTTCTCATTGAGCAATGTGTGTCCTAGGTGAGTGACCTAGGACCCATTTGCCCATGGGAAAATGAGTCCTCATTTAGACCTAGGACCTAGATTTAAATTATGTTTTTGGTGGTATTTTAATGAATTCAAATCCATATTCACATGTCTACTTATGTTATTTGAATTTTGGGAAATTAATGTCACATATCTATAAATATAAGGTCATTTCACTAAGTTTCACCTAGCATTTTTTCAAGTTATCTTAAGAGCATTTCAAGGCATTCAAGAGCATATTTATTGAATAATTATTGTAGTAATCAAAATCTAATTATCATATTAAAGTCTTCTTGTGTCATGCATGCTATTGGAGCTAATATGTTGATGTAGAGTTCATGATCCATTCAAGCATTCAAGGCATTGTTTCAAATCAAATTTTAAGATCAAGATCCACATCCATTGAATCCATTTCATGCTAGTTGCAGATCTACATTCCAAGATTCATTCAAGGGTTTGGTGAGTTGTGACATTGCTTTTTTCATTCATCATTCCTTCATGCTATTTTATTTCATTGCAAGGTTTAATTACCAAAATAGGGTTTGACCAAGGCAAACCCCCATTCACCATAAAGAAAACATTTTTCCCTCTTGATTTGTGTTTGCAGATTTAGGTGGAAGATATCTTGAATATCTCTTAAAGAGAAAAAATGAAGTTGTCAAAGTTGCAAAAGTTGTCATCTCACAAAAACTCAATTACAAAATTTATTTCCAGCTTTTCCAAACCTGAAACCTGGGAAAATTAAGAGATTTAGATCTATTGCAGAGGCTCCTGAAAGCTACATAAAAATGCTATACCAGGACCCATTCGGCCTGGGCGAATGAGTCTTAGGTCAACTTCTATAGAGCACTTTTGGTGATTGGTACACATTATCTTTCCTCTCTCAAATCTACAATTTGATTTCTAGTTCCATCAGTATTGAGCTTAATCTTCAAGATCCAAGTTGTAGATTGCATTTTGGGTTTGATTTGCTATTTTTAATCTTTCTCACCAAAGTGTTGTTTAATTAGGATCCCTGTCCTTGCAAAAAAAGGAAATTAGTAGATTCACACTTTGAATTGACTCACCTCAAGGTTGATAGTCATTTCATTGTGTGGATCTCATTTCCTAATGAAAAAAAGGAAGATAGGTCCATCATAACCCTATTTCCTTTCATTTATATTGGTGAACCTATTTGCTTTCTTTTCAACAATAACAAACCTATTTCTATTCCTTGTCTTTGCAAAGCTTTTTATCTTTTCATAGAGGGAGGATAGTGTGTATGAGGATGTTGGTGATGATGTGGTAGTGGTGGGGGTAAAAATATTGAGTTGAAGAATCCAATCAACTTACCCTAAGTCATAGGTAAACCTATAAGTGACAATTATTTATCTAGATTTGATACTAGCTAGATTGGTCATTTGGTTTCCCTTAGTAAATTTCCAACTATGATTACCAATTGATTACATATGTTATTTTTGAGTAATAATAAGCATTTCTCATATGTAGATTTTACAACCCCAAGGACTTATTGTTGGAAGTTTGAGGGGATTTCCATTGATGATACTGTTTTAGCAACATGAGCTTGGACGATGCATAACAACATGATATAGTATTGTCATTGATGTCAAAATTGTTTTGGATCACTTTGGGTAATCCTAAAAGGTTTTTGAGATGTTAATGAAGTCATTTGTGCAAGTTGAGTTGGTTTGAAAAGTTCAGTTGCATGGAAATCTAAGTGTTAGAACTGCCAGTTCAGTGTTACAGTGCATCAATTTTTGGGTCCACACCACTTCAAAAATGAAGATATCAATTTGTGACACAAATGAAGATATCAATTTGTGATTCTAACATTAATTTGGTGGATGTTAGATACATCTAAATCCAATATTTCATCTTGATTGGACATACAGGTTGAGAGATGAGTAACATAGTTCAACTTGGCATATTACAGACATTTTCTATACAATGTGTTTGTGTGGGAGATTCTGCACTTCTGTGTAGATCTATTTTTGGTATTGCAATGTTGAAGTTAAGTTGCTAGATGTAATTTGATCTTGAATTCCATATGGTATCAAGTGTTTTGGTCCACGTGTCAAGATTTGGATACACAGATGAAGGTTTTTGCTTTTAGGTCTTATTTGGAGTTGACCTAACACATTTTATGTTGTGCGAAGGATGAATAAGTATTTTTTTTTTATCTTATGTGGTATCTATTATAGGTCCATACTGACCTATCTTAAGATGTTTTGAGATTTGATTTGTGGCGTGTGTTATGGATGATAAGTTTTGGAGCCGACAAGTTATATTTTTGGTGTTACATCTAATTAGGCCAACCTAATTGATGTTACACGATGCCAATATATATTGGACTATTTTTGGTATTTTGAAGATATAGATGTGACATATAGTATATGTGATGTGAATTTGAGTAGAGAAGTGTGAATGATGTTGTGAAAGATATGAGTTGTGTGAATGAAGAGCATTGCAAAGCGTTGAATCAAAATTAGTGCAAAGATTATTATTGTGCTTCATTGGAACTGTATTCTTGCATATCGTAGATGTAATTGTAATAGTTAAAAATAGGTTGTGAGCCACCATCTCTCTTATATATTTTTCTCTATGGACAGTGAATCCACCTGCAGTGAGCATTTATGTAATATACTATAACTAGTTATAATATATGTGAGCTAAACCTCAATGTGTTTTTTTTTCCATTTTGGGTTTTCCACGTAAAAATCTTGGTGTACACATGTTATGTGATGTTGTGTATGTTTTCATGATTTTTTTCCTTACTCCAATTGTATATGCATTGGTCATTGGGTGTTTAATATTTGGATGGTTTAAGAGAATATTGATTCACCCCCTCTCTCAGCATTTTGGGTGTTCAACAATTGGTATTAGATCTTGTTTCCTTGGAAGGAGCTTAACCACTTTGGGAAGGTCTTGGAGATTGAACACATGGCTGATAGAAAGTTTCCTATTCCTTTGAAAGAGATTCTTGCTTTTGATTTTATAGAAGAAGATTCAATGCTTGAAAAATATGGAGAACTCAAAGTTTCTCTTGAAGATCTTGACAAAATTGAAGGTGAAAACAAAGATCTAAAGGAAAAATGTTAAAGAAGCAAATGAATGCCTCAAAAAATTGAGAGAGCAAATCAAGAAGTTCATAGAAAGGCATAAGGAAGTCAATAAGCAATTGAAACAAGCGAATGAAAACATCACTAGTTTAAAAGTGCAAGCTGAAGAAAAGAAAAGAGTTGAGGAATGTCTGAATGCAATGGTGAAAAGAAAATCTGATGAATGCATGAGGGTTGAACAAGAAGTGGTAAATCTAAGATCAGATCCAGAGAAAGAAAAAATTCATGAAGATAGATTCAAAGTGAGATCTATAATGCTTGATGAGTTGATTGTAGGACAAAAAGCATCCAAAAATGAAGATGGTTTAGGATTTAAAAAATGTGAAAGCTCAAAAGCAGATTAGACACCTAATGCAAAAAAGAAGACCAATGAACCAAAGAAGACTGAAGACAAGAAGAACAATGGAAAGATCTAGAATCAAAGAAATGAAGCCGGAAGACCTTCAGTCGGACAATCAAATGCTCAAAGGTACCCATCTTTCAATGGTTTTTGTCACTCTTGCAATAAATTTGGACATAGAGCAATATAATGTAGAAGCAAAATAAATCAAAATGTTCCATCCTTTACTGTTTAATGTTTTATGCAAGAAATTTGGTCATAGAGCAAGTGAATGCAAAAGTGAAATGATGAATGCATATAACAATGGTAGAATGATTCAACCTTTCAATGGTTATTGTTATACATGCTATGGATTTAGACACAAAGCTAATCAATGAAGATCTAGAATGAATGCAAGAAATGTTGTTCAAAAGAATGTTGTATGTCACTATTGTAGTAGACCTACACATATTGCCAGGTTCTGTACAAGCAGACACACAAGGAAGGATAATTTGGTAAAGAGGAATGAACTAGTTAAAAAGGTTGATTCGGTTGAAGTAAAGAAGGAAATGGGAAAGATTTGGAGAAAGAAGGAAGAGACAAAAGACAAGGGAGAATCTGTACCACCCTCTGGTGTATATGTTTCCTCTAGAAACTAAGCCTAGAACTATGGCTTAGTGGGAGCTTTAATGAATATCTTTTATTCCCCACCAGAGAAGAGGTGTTGAGGCTACAACATGAAGATATGAGATGAAGATCAACAAGCTTGATCTATTGGTGAAGATTGTGGAAGAAAATATGGTATTGCAGAAGATTGCAGAGCTTCAAAAGTTGATTATGCATATAGTTTTAGGGTTTCCAACTTTATGAATTGAAGCATTTATTGTAGAATTTTGGTAGATCGAAGGGTTATAAGCAAATTTTCTAAGGTAAATTCATTTCAAAAAATGCATTTAAAGAGGAGAAAAACAATGAGAAGAGAATTTGAAGAGTTCAAGGCGATTTGAGATTCAAAGCATCGAAACCCTAGTTCGGCGAAAGAATTAAAAAGGTATTTTACAAATCATACATGCCCTAGCTTTCAAAAATTTGTGTTTGAAGTGAGTTTGAATCTACATTGCGATGGATACACCTAAGGTTATAGAGTTTATGAATAAACCCCAACCTAAATTTAAGAGATACCTTGTAAAATCCATAGAAGATGACCCACTAGGTGCTTTATTGCATATTTCATATGGGGTCTTACTAACTGAGTACATTAGGGCATATATTCATGGTAAAATGGAAGAAAATTCTCCCAACAAGTTAACTGATGTATGGAAAAATGAATTAACTAGTGAGGACTTTTCCCTAAAGCTAGAATACAAAAACCTAGTTGAGAAGAAACTAGATATATGGCAATGGTTCCTCAATTTCTTGTGTGATAACAAGTGGATTAGAATGGCCCTTATTAGAATTCATTATTAGTTCATTTGGATTGATATGCCACAGATGATTACAAAGGAAGTGATAAGAGAGGTCACTGGTTTATGCTCCACCATACCCATCCCCATTATAAAATTTGTTAAAAATAAAGATGTAATGGAGAAAACTGGTGCTACATTTGATCAGAGAGCCCTTGTTGTTAATCCTATCAGAAATCCAATAGTTAGGTATGATGCTATGTTTATTGGCTACAAAATTTATTACACTAATAGGGATAACTCAATTTCTGCCACCACAATCCATGCAACACATGAGATGGTAGAGAATGGTGCAGACTATGACCTTTGTGAGTTGCCAAGGGAACAATTAATGGAAAACATAAAGTAGACCAAGGAGAAGAAGTATGTCTTTAAATATGGCACTCTGTTATGTGCTTACTTTTCTACTTTTTGAAGGAGGTTCCTATGTGCACACCAAATTGTATATTACATGAGGATCCTTGGAGATATCAATGCATATGATGATGCCCTTACTACTTTCTTTGCAGTATTTTAGAGAAGAATGCATGAGAGAGAGGATTCCTATATCAATTGTGGAAAGGTACAAAAATGACATCACATTCCTAGTTTCCATAGATTATTGCATTATGGAGGTAGTGAAACCAAGATTAGTTTGGGTTCCTGAATTGGGTGATGAGGTGATAGAGGTTGATCTTAATGGCTATGCAGATATTCTATTGAAGAGTCCAAAGGATGAGACAAAGCCTAGGTATGGGAATTTTGAAGAAAAATCTATGGAAGTAGACTTGAAGCAAAAGGAACTTGTAATGAGGAAAAATGTTGATAAAATGGTAGATGTATATGCACAAGAATTGGGCCTCTCAAAATAAAAGGTGTAGTATGTAAGGGAAAGAGTTAGAGCATATAAGAGTGTTGGAGAAGCTTATGGGAGTTGAAGAAGATTAGGTAGAACTATTACCACACCTCCCTCTATCCAACAGTCCTCTGAAGCTTTACCTGCTATAGGATAGAAGAGAAAATATACCATTAGTCCTTTGATAAGGGAGAAATCCCCTTTGGTTGTGTATGCCACCAGGGTAAAGAAGAAGAAGACCACCATTGTTGCACCTCTTGTTGCCCTAGTTAAAAGAAGAATTAAACAAAAAGCCACAAGAGAGAAAGATATTGGGATAAATGTTACTAATGAAGAAGAAGAGTTGGAAGAAGATGTAACCCCACTAGTTAGAAGAAGAAAAAGTGATGCTTCACAAGGTGAAGCTAGCACCAAAAGGAGAAGGGTTGGCATAATAGATATTGAAAGTGAAGAGGAATAGAAAAGGAAAAAGAAGCATTTAAAATTCATATCAGGGAGAAGAAGAAGGAAGCCAAGAAGGCTTCATCAGAGAAGAAAAAGACTGCAAAAGTAAAGAAAACTCTGGGAAAAAGC
>VDFB02086081.1:288705198-288730505 GCA_007258455.2 Sequoia sempervirens
TGAATTGGCGGTTTTGACACTTAGTCAAATTTCCATGTAACTGAGCTTTTTGAACCAACTCAACTTATAGAAATGACTTCCTTAGCATCTCAAAAACTTGTTAGGATTACCCAAAGTGATCCACAACAATTTTGACATCAATTACAACATTGTATCACATTGTTATGCATCGTTTGTGCTCATGTTTCCAAAACAACATCATCAATGACAATCTCCTCAAACATCAATGACAATCTCCTCAAACTTCCAACAATACCTCCCTTTGTCATTGATGGAAACATGTCAAAAACTCCAAAACTACTCTCCAATACTCTCCCCCTTTGACATTAAGGGAAAAGGGCGCCTATATAAGTTGTCTTGACTCTTATCAGAACTCCCCCTGAATGATGTAGTCATATATACAGTTGGAAAAATAATGAATTGACTCCGCCTGAGTCATATACCAGAGAAAAAACTCAAAATTGTATTGAAAATATTTCTATATTGTCCACATATTTACAAAGAATCTAAATAGAAATACATAAAAAGATAAAGAAATGAGTCAACTAGAGGTGGTTGATACCTACAACTTCTTCAATTGATCTTCACAGGTTTTCCTTCCTTTCTCCCATTCTTGCTTAGCCTCCATAAGCAACCTGGTCTGCATTTCAAACTCCAATAGAGTTCTTCTCCTTCTTCGAGTGTAGCAAGCACTAGATTCATCTTCTCAGCCTTGTCAAAACTGAGAAGAGCTCTAGAAACAATTGTAAGTTTGGGATTGACCAGATCCCTTACCTCTCCAAACTGCAAAATAATGTGCTTTTTTTGTGCTTGTAGCTGGAAGAACTTCTTGTGAAGATCTTCAATGGAATTTCTTGTCACACAAGTAAGGTCAACTACTGGGTCATATGCACTAGTGGTTGCATTGATCTGAGACTCAATAGAATCCATCTCCTTTCTTATGTTTAGTGTGGCTTCGGGCCACTTCATGTCATACTACAATAATGCCTTAGCCTCACCCATGCACCCTTCAACATCTTTCAGTAATTCTGAGAACTTCTTATGTGCAATAGCACATTTCTCTATGATCTCCAACATCCTTGTATCACTTAACCTCTTCTTGACCTCTTTCTTTACCTCTACCTTCAATCTAGATGCATATGTTTTGAAGGAATCAATCAAAAGTTTGAGATTATCCATACCGTAGATAGATGTGTATACGTTTGATCCACATACAATCTCATGCAATTCCTTAACTACCTCATCCATTAATTCTCTGCTCCTTTCATGTGAATCAATTATCTCTTTCCTAGAAGATGTATGGAACAAGTCTCCTGTTGGAGCTTGTGGGTAGGAGAAATCTTGTTCAAGTCAACATTTCCTTGATTCATTGGCAGTTGCAGCAGTTGTGAGGACATAACTAGTTGGAAACTAGGTTGTGCACTCAATAGATGTCTTAGAGAATCTTCGGAGGATCTGAAAGATTCACTTGGAGTCTTTGTAACTTCTACATCCTTTCCCTTATTATTTGTAATACCAAAGTCAATTGATTTCTCTTTCTCTACATCTTCGGATGCATTCTTATCTTTGTTTTCATCTTCCTCTTTATCTTCTTCTTTTTCCTCACCAACTTTCTCTTCTTCATGCTCTGCATAATCAATTTTATCATCAACCCTGTTAGTGTTCTCTTCCTCTACAGTATTTTATGTTTTTTCCAGAGGAATAACTTCAACATTTTGTACTAGAGGAGTGGTGACATTTTCCTTTGCAATGTCTTCCCCAATCATTGCATCTTCATCATTCTCTTTTGCCATGTCCTCCACTTCCAGAGGATTTTTATCTGTTGCGACTTCTTCATTGACATCATGCTCATGTTGAGCATATTTTGCACTTACTTCTTCCTATGCATTGGGTTTCAGAGCACTAGAGTCAACATTCATTTCCTCTTCAATCACCAAAGTCAGTCCTAACTTCTACACAATCTCCTTTTCTTTATCGTTGATTTCTTTCCAAACTCTCTCCAAATCACCTTTGTCCTTTCCCATAAGGATTCAAAGTCTTCAAATGTTTGGTTCTCATCTCCTTACTATATATGGTGACCAATGTGGCCCTATCATCTTCAAAAAGTGGAGCACCAACTCTTTCCAAGGCTTCATCTTTTAGCCTTTCATGCTCTGGTATTACTTCTTTGCTCCTTTTTAACAAAATATTTCATATCTCATCATCAACAATATCCTTCTTGATATTATGCATCTCAACTTTAAGCACAACAATATACTTGATTATGTCTTCTATGATGGTAGTGTTGTCTACCTCATTTGCATCCTTGTATAATGTTGTGGTCTTTGCCAACATTTCATCCTATATAATTCTATTGAACAGTGCCGCAAGTTTCATTGGGGAGTGAGGCCTTACCAGTTCAAATTGTTTCTTTTCCTTGCTTTTTCCTAGAGTTTTCTTTACTTTTGCAGTCTTTTTCTTCTCTGATGAAGCCTTCTTGGCTTCCTTCTTCTTCTCCCTGATATGAATTTTAAATGCTTCTTTTTCCTTTTCTATTTCCTCTTCACTTTCAGTATCTATTATGCCAACCCTTCCCCTTTTGGTGCTAGCTTCACCTTATGAAACATCACTTTTTCTTCTTCTAACTAGTGGGGTTACATCTTCTTCCAACTCTTCTTCTTCATCAATAACATTTATCCCAATATCTTTCTCTCTTGTGGCTTTTTCTTCAATTCTTCTTTTGACTAGGGCAACAAGAGGTGCAACAATGGTGGTCTTCTTCTTCTTTGCCCTGGTGGCATACACAACCAAAGGGGATTTCTCCCTTACCAGAGGACTAATGGTAGATTTTCTCTTCTCTCCTATAGCAGGTAAAGCTTTAGAGGACTTTTGGACAGAGGGAGGTGTGGTAATAGTTCTACCTAATCTTCTTGAACTCCCATAAGCTTCTCCAGCACTCTTATATGCTCTAACTCTTTCCCTTACATACTACACCTTTTCTTTTGAGAGGCCCAATTCTTATGCATATACATCTACCATTTTATCAACATTTTTCCTTATTACAAGTTCCTTTTGCTTCAAGTGTACTTCCATAGATTTTTCTTCAAAATTCCCATACCTAGGCTTTGTCTCATCCTTTGGACTCTTCAATAGAATATCTGCATAGCCATTAAGATCGACCTCTATCACCTCATCACCCAATTCAGGAACCCAAACTGATCTTGGTTTCACTACCTCCATAATGCAATAATCTATGGAAACCAGGAGTGTGATGTCATTTTTGTACCTTTCCACAATTGATATAGGAATCCTCTCTCTCATGCATTCTTCTCTAAAATACTGCAAAGAAATTAGTAAGGGCATCATCATTGATATCTCCAAGGCTCCTCATGTAATCTGCAATTTGGTGTGCAACGGGCCTTCCACTTACCCAGTTAACCTTTCTAATTATAGGAACCTCCTTCAAAAAGTAGAAAAGTAAGCACATAACAGAGTGCCATATTTAAAGACATACTTCGTCTCCTTGGTCTACTTTATGTTTTCCATTAATTGTTCCCCTAGCAACTCATAGAGGTCATAGTCTGCACCATTCTCTACCATCTCATGTGTTGCATGGATTGTGGTGGCAGAAACTGAGTTATCCCTGTTAGTGTAATAAATTTTGTAGCCAATAAACATAGCATCATACCTAACTATTGGATTTCTAATAGGATTAACAACAAGGGCTCTCTGATCAAATGTAGCACTAGTTTTCTCCATTACATCTTTATTTTTAACAAATTTTATAATGGGGATGGGTATGGTGGAGCATATACCAGTGACCTCTCTTATCACTTCATTTTTAATCATTTGTGGCATATCAGTCCAGACAAACTGATCATGAATTCTAATAAAGGCCATTCTAATCCATTTGTTATCACAGAAGAAATTGGGGAACCATTGCCACACATCTAGTTTCTTCTCAACTAGGTTTTTGTATTTTAGCTTTAGGGAAAAGTCCTCACTAGTTAATTCATTTTTCCATACATCAGTTAACTTGTTGGGAGAATTTTCTTCCATTTTACCATGAATATATGCCCTAATGTACTCAATTAGTAAGACCCCATACGAAATGTGCGATAAAGCACCTAGTGGGTCATCTTCTATGGATTTCGCAGGGTATCTCTTAAATTTAGGTTGGGGTTTATTCATAACCTCTATAACCTTAGGTGTATCCATCGCAATGTAGATTCAAACTGACTTTAAACACAAATTTTTGAAAGCTAGGGCATGTATGATTTGTAAAATACCTTTTTAATTCGTTCGCCAAACTAGGGTTTCGATGCTTTGAATCTCAAATCGCCTTGAACTCTTCAAATTCTCTTCTCATTATTTTTCTCCTCTTTAAATGCATTTGGTGAAATTAATTTACCTTAGAAAAATTGCTTATAACCCTTCGATCTACCAAAATTCTACAATAAATGCTTCAATTCATAAAGCTGGAAACCCTAAAACTATATGCACAGTCAACTTTTGAAGCTCTGCAATCTTCTGCAATACCATATTTTCTTCCACAATCTTCACCAGTAGATCAAGCTTGTTGATCTTCATCTCATATCTTTGTGTTGTAGCCTCAACACCTCTTCTCTGGCGAGGAATAAAATATATTCATTAAAGCTCCCCCTAAGCCATAGCTCTAGGCTTAGTTTCTAGAGGAAACATCTACACCAGAGGGTGGTACAGATTATCCCTTGTATTTTGTCTCTTCCTTCTTTCTCCAAATATTTTCCATTTCCTTCTTTACTTCAACCGGATCAACCTTTTTAATTGGTTCATTCCTCTTTACCAAATTATCCTTGTGTTATGCTTGTACAGAACCTGGCAATATGTCTAGGTCTACTGCAATTGTGACATACAACATTCTTTTAAACAACATTTCTTGCATTCATTCTAGATCTTCATTGATTAGCTTTGTGTCTAAATCCATAGCATGTATAACAATAACCATTGAAAGGTTGAATCATTCTACCATTGTTATATGCATTCATCATTTCACTTTTGCATTCACTTGCTCTATGACCAAATTTCTTGCATAAAGCATTAAACAGTAAAGGATGGAACATTTTGATTTTTTTTGCTTCTACATTCTATTGCTCTATGTCCAAATTTATTGCAAGAGTGACAAAAACCATTGAAAGATGGGTACCTTTGAGCATTTGGTTGTCTAACTGAAGGTCTTCTAGCTTCATTTCTTTGATTCTAGATCTTTTCATTGTTCTTCTTGTCTTCAGTCTTCTTTGGTTCATTGGTCTTCTTTTTTACATTAGGTGTCTGATCTGCTTTTGAGCTTTCACCTCTTTTAAATCCTAAACCATCTTCATTTTTGGATGCTTTTTGTCCTGCAATCAACTCATCAAGCATTATAGATCTCACTTTGAATCCATCTTCATGAATTTTTTCTTTCTCCGAATCTAATCTTAGATTTACCACTTCTTGTTCAAGCCTCATGCATTCATCAGATTTTCTTTTCACCATTGCATTCAAACATTCCTCAACTCTTTTATTTTCTTCAACTTGCACTTTCAAACCAATGATGTTTTCATTTGCTTGTTTCAATTTCTTATTGACTTCCTTATGCCTTTCTTTGAACTTCTTGATTTGCTCTCTCAATTTTTTGATGCATTCATTTGCTTCTTTAACATTTTTCCTTTAGATCTTTGTTTTCACCTTCAATTTTGTAAAGATCTTCAAGAGAAACTTTGAGTTCTCCATCTTTGTCAAGCATGAAATCTTCTTCTATAAAATCAAAAGCAGGAATCTCTTTCAAAGGAATAGGAAACTTTCTATCAGCCATGTGTTCAATCTCCAAAACCTTCCCAAAGTAGTTAAGCTCCTTCCAAGGAACCAATATATAATACCAATTGTTGAACACCCAAAATGCTGAGAGGGGGTGAATCAATATTCTCTTAAACCATCCAAATATTAAACAGCCAATTACCAATGCATATACAATTGCAGTAAGGAAAAAAAGCATGAAAAAATACACATCACATAACACGTGTACACCAAGATTTTTACGTGGAAAACCAAAAATGGAAAAAAAACACGTTGAGGGTTAGCTCACATATATTATAACTAGTTATAGTATATTACATAAATGCTCACTGCAAGGTGGATTCGTTGTCCATAGAGAAAAAGATAGAAAAGAGATGGTGGCTCACAACCTATTTTGAACTGTTACAATTGCATCTACAATATACAAGAATATAGTTCCAATGAAGCACAATAATAATCTTTACACTAATTCTGATTCAACACTTTGCAATGCTCTCCATTCACACAACTCATATCTTTCACAACATCATTCACACTGCTCTACTCAAATTCACATCACATATACTGCATGTCACATCTATATCTTCAAAATACCAAAAACACTCCAATATATATTGGCATCGTGTAACATCAATTAGGTTGGCCTAATTAGATGTAACACCAAAAATATAACTTGTCGGCTCCAAAAAATTTCATCCATAACACACGCCACGAATCAAATCTCAAAACATCTTAAGATAGGTTGGTATGGACCTATAATAGATACCACATAAGATAAAAAAAAACACTTATTCATCCTTCACACAACATAAAATGTGTTAGGTCAACGCCAAATAAGACCTAAAAGCAAAAACCTTCATCTGTGTATCCACATCTTGACACGTGGACCCAAACACTCGATACCATATGGAATTCAAGCTCAACTTACATCTAGCAACTTAACTTCAACACCGCAATACCAAAAATAGACCTGCGCAAAAGTGCAGAATCTCCCACACAAACACATTGTATAGAAAATGTTTGTAATATGCCAAGCTGAACTCTGTTACTCATCTCTCAACCTGTATGTCCAATCAAGATGAAATATTGGATTTAGATGCATCTAACATCCACCAAATTAATGTTAGAATCACAAATTGATATCTTCATTTGCGAAGTGGTGCGGACCCAAAAATTGATGCACTGTAACACTGAACTGGCAATTCTAACACTTAGATTTCCATGCAACTGAACTTTTCAAACCAACTCAACTTGTACAAATGACTTCATTAACATCTCAAAAACCTTTTAGGATTACCCAAAGTGATCCAAAACAATTTTGACATCAATGACAATACTATATCATGTTGTTATGCATCGTCCAAGCTCATGTTGCTAAAACAGTATCATTAATGACAATCCCCTCAAACTTCCAACAATAAGTCCTTGGGGTTGTAAAATCTACATATGAAAAATGCTTATTATTACTCAAAATTAACACATGTAATCAATTGGTAATCATAGTTGGAAATTTACTAAGGGCAACCAAATGACCAATCTAGCTAGTATCGAATCTAGATAATAATTATCACTTATAGGTTTACCTATGACTTAGGGTAGGTTGATTTGATTCTTCAACTCAATATTTTTACACCCACCACTACCACATCATCACCAACATCCTCATACACACTATCCTCCCTCTATGAAAAGATAAAAAGCCTTGCAAAGACAAGGAATAGAAATAGGTTAGTTATTGTTGAAAAGAAAGCAAATAGGTTCACCAATATAAATGAAAGGAAATAGGGTTATGATGGACCTATCTTCCTTTTTTTTCATCAGGAAATTAGATCCACACAATGAAATGACTATCAACCTTGAGGTGAGTCAATTCAAAGTGTGAATCTACTAATTTCCTTTTTTGCAAGGACGGGGGTCCTAATTAAACAACACTTTGGGGAGAAAGATTAAAAATAACAAATCAAACCCAAAATGCAATCTACAACTTGGATCTTGAAGATTAATCTCAATACTGATGGAACTAGAAATCAAATTGCAAATTTAAGAGAGGAAAGATAATGTGTACCAATCACCAAAAGTGCTCTACAGAAGCTGACCTAAGACTCATTCGCCCAGGGCTGAATGGGTCCTGGTATAGCATTTTTCTGTAGCTTTTAGGAGCCTCTGCAATAGATCTAAATCTCTTAATTTTCCCAGGTTTCAGGTTTGGAAAAGCTGGAAATAAATTTTGTAATTGATTTTTTGTGAGATGACAACTTTTGCAACTTTGAAAATTTCATTTTTTCTCTTTAAGAGATATTCAAAATATCTTCCACCTAAATCTACAAACACAAATCAAGAGGGAAAAATGTTGTCTTTATGGTGAATGGGGGTTTGCCTTGGTCAAACCCCATTTTGGTAATTAAACCTTGTAATAAAATAAAATAGCATGAAGGAATGATGAATGAAAAAAACAATGTCACAACTCACCAAACCCTTGAATGAATCTTGGAATGTAGATCTGCAACTAGCATGAAATGGCTTCAATGGATGTGGATCTTGATCTTAAAATTTGATTTGAAATGATGCCTTGAATGCTTGAATGGATCATGAACTCTATGTAATACCCCTCTGTTTTGCTTTCTAGCTGGACAGTGTGTCCTTGTTTGTTTGGATGTGCTTTTTGGTTATTGAGATACTTTATCATGTGTGTTATTTGATCGCTAATTATAGAGCGATAGTCTATTTGTGTGACGTGATGTATCTTATCTGATGCTTTATTTGTCATGTTTTAATTGGTGTAATGATGATTAGTTATTGTAATGTGTTATTGCATGAGATATTTATTTATGATGGAACTGTCAGTCTATGATGAGTGTATTGGTGAAGGGGACAAGATCGCATCACTCGCTTGCAAGCGCCCTGAGATTCTAAAATTTCTTCTTCATGGTGTGTTTTATTATGTTATGTATATGCATGTTCGATATGCTCTTTGTTCGCAGGTTGACAGGTACGAGACATCGAATCCACCTGGTTTCACAGGTTTGAGCGTGTCCATTGGCCAACGGTATTCGATTGGGAGATAGTAGCTAAGTTTTTCATGCTAAGTCGTCACCCTAGTCATAGTGTGTCATCGAGTTTTAGTCAGGTTAAGTTGTTTTAATGTTGTTCATCTCTCCCTAATTTTATTTAATTGCAAGTGGAAAAGGTAAATAAATGGCTTCATGTATTTAAGTTGTTTATTAAATAAATCTAGTTAGAATGTTAGAAATGTTATTTAATTTATTACTTAATTTGATTGAATTAATAAAATAATCTAATCTTGGATTAGATTTATTTTATTGATTAATTAAATTAATTGTGTTGAATTGTTTAATTAAATTTAGTTGTGGAGTAAATAAATTAATCTATTAAATTCATTAAGTGAATAGTTTAATTGTATTTGAAAAGTGCATAAAGTAAAAGATTTAAATCTATTTTGGAAATTAAATGGTGTTTTAAATTATAGTTATTGATTAAATAAATTAAATAGTTAAAGTTGTTTTGAAAATGCATAAAGTAAATGATGTAAATCTATTTGAAATTTAAATTGTGTTTTAAAGTATTAAAATGCAAATATCTTGTAAATGCATAAATTAAAAGAATTAAATTTATTTGAAAAAGAATTTTGTTTTAAATTATTAAAAGTAAGATATTTTGAAAATGCATGAAAATATCTTGGAAAATATCTTGGATATTTTAGAGCATATTGACTAAATTTGGAAAAAAAAAATTCATTTAAAAAAGAAGATATGGCTACAAAAAGAATGGAGGTTTTCTTGTTTTTGAGGATGCATTTTTGGATTTGGGTAAAGACTTGGGAAGAGCTTTCGAAAATTATCTTGAAGGGAAGCTCAACTTTTCTTCTTCAAGCTTCAGATCACAAGTTTTTCTTGTTTTATTGTTTTGAAAATTTACATTTTCAAATTGAAAACTTATTTGCAAACAAAATTTTAAAACCCTGTTGAAATCATAGAAAAAGAATTTGGATTCTTATAGAAAAACAAAAACTTACAACACAAATTTTGGCAAATAAAAGTTCAACAATAGAAAAAAAAAAAGAAAGAAAACAAAAAGAAATTAGAAACCTCTCTTTTGGACTTGGGTATTTCTAGAAATTCATATTAGGAAATCATGTTGAAAATTAATTTTATTGTAATTTCCTGTTGAAAACTTGCCCAATTTGACTGTAAAATGGAGATTTTATGTATATATATATATATATATATATATATATATATATATATATATATATATATATATATATATATTATTCATACATATTGGGTTTGTTTTATTTTTAAAAGTTTGTTTTTTTTCCTATATAAAATTCTGGAAAAAAAAATATGCACAGGAGATTTTTTTTAATTTAAATTTATTGAGAAGAGAAAAATATATATATAGGATGTTGGAGGAGCGGGGAGGAGGGCGGGAGGAAGCTGTGGCTGCCACAACAACACCCATGGAGGGTGTGCTGCTGTGGCAACGCTCCCCACAAGCTGTGAGGGAAGCGCTGCCACAGGCAGCGCAGCCTCCACAGGGGAGGCTGGGCGCAGCCATAGGCTACGTCCCCTTCCCATAGGTGGGGGCCGTGGGGTTTGACTTTGTTTTAAAAAAAAAAATTATTATTATAAATTTTATATATATATATTATATATATATATATATATTATTTATAATATATATTATATATATATTATTTATAATATATGTTTTTTTTTTAAATTTAAATATATATATATATATATATAATTTTAATATATATAATATATATATTATATATATATATACGTGTATATATTTTCTTGGTGTATTTAATTAGCAAAAATGGGATTTGATTGAAATGATTGAGAATTTAAATTGATTTTAGAAATATATTGATGCTAAGATGATTATTTTATTATAAACGATGCATAAAATTGACTTTATAATAAAATGATTTTATTTAAAATTTGAATTTTATTATTATCTGTAATTGGAGAAAACGGAATTAAATTACTTGTTTTAAATTCCTCAAGGTTGCAAAGGTAATTGCATTTACTTTTGAGTATTCGCAAGTATGTTAATTGAGTTAATTAAATATAATTATTTTTAGAGTATTTTTATTAAGAAAGATGCAAAGGTTGATTCTATAAGAAAATGATTTTTATTTTTAAAAAAAATGATTCTTATTATTAATTGTAATTGAGAAAATTTGAAGTAAAGTAAATGGTTTAGTCCCTCATTTAAATTGTGAATGGAATTAAACAATTAGGGTTTTTGAAATACTTAATGTTGCAAATGTAATTTTACTTACTTTGGATGTTTGCAAACGAGGTACTATTGCTTTGCTTGGATTTAGTAAATCCTATTTTAATTAATTACATGCAATATGTCATTGTGTTGTTTGGATTTAGGAAATTCTAAAGTAGGTTATTTAATTGCCAAAAGTGTCTTCTCGTGATGTGTTTTCTCTCATTGTCGTTGTTGGGCAAATGGAATTATCTGTTATGTAAGTCTTCTAGATTGGGTTTTCTATTAATTTCGTGGGTTGTCGTAATTTGTTAGTCAACCTTTGTATTGCTTTGGGTAGTGCGTATAGTTGTATCCTGTTGTTTTACCCGATTTTCACGAATGGGGATGGTTTGCGCCTCCTGTGGATTAGGAGTGGTTTATGTGATTCGTGCCTCCTTTGGAAGGAGTGGGTTATCTGTTTTGTTGCCTCCAGTGTTTGGAGAGGGGTTTGAATTTTGTTGCCTCCAGTGTTTGGAGTGAGTTTTCATTATGTGTTCCTCCTAGAGTTGGAGTGGTTTTATCTTGTTAGTATACACTTGGGATTTCCTTGGTAATTGGTTTGTATGTGTTGTCAAGTAGAAGAGTGGCTTCTGTTAGGCACCAAAGCCCAAAGAGGTAAACTGAGTAACCTTCAGAGGTGGTTTAATTAAGTGATAACTAAAACAATATACTTATAAGTTTGGATAGTATTTCACACTAATTAAGATAATTGAGCCTCACTCATAGACGCAAGTGCTCGTACAGGCTTGGGATGAGTGGGAAGGCCTGGAATGGCAAAGTAATCTATCTTGTCTTTACGAGAGGTATTTGATTCTGCATGAGTGAGTATGGGGGTCAGGATTCGGTAGAGGCCCCAGGACAACTCATAATGGGGGCCGGAGCCTATGAAGATTCCTAGAGGATATCCCATGTCGAGTTATGTGATGACACTCTTTCTATGACAATAGTTGGTATGTGATTTTGTGTGTATGGTTTCTTAACATACCTGATCTGTTTTATTTCTGGAAGCAATGTGACTTATGTCAGTGATGTTAGAGTTGTAATTGTGTTATTCGTATGGGTGTATGGATTATGTGATTGGTTGTGTCAGTGTGAGTTAGCCGGTTTCTAGAGGTGGATGGTCTTGTATAGGATTCCTTGTTACTATCTCCTAGAACGGGGGGTGGGCCTTCAGGTACCACTTGGTTGGGTGGAACGTGCACCTTAATCTGTTGGGTCATCTTCTTGTTCGTGTGGATGAGATTTCCAATTGGAGAGCTCGTGGGATTCAGTTTCATTTCATGCTTTATTCATTTCAGTTGATATTGTATTTTATTACCCCTCATTTGTTATCGAGGTGGAAGTTGTATTATGTAACCTTGTTTATTGGATTTACCTCATTCGGGGAATGAGATTTGTAATCTTATTGTTGAATTATTGTTATTTGGAAACATGTGGTATCTCTTATTCTTTGATGTAATTTATCATGTATGGAATGTATGTGTATTTAATTTATTAAGTAATTAAATGTGATGTTTTCAATTCATGTTTCTTGTTTGGGTTTTAAAGTAATCTCAGTCTCGTAACCTTAGAGGTTGTTGGCAATGGGTAGTGAACTTGCATGTTATTTGTACTTAAACAAAAAAAAAATAGTACGTTTGAGTAGTTAATTGCAACTTCCTCTAGGGTTGCGTGGCGGGGCATTACACTCTACATCAACATATTAGCTCTAATAACATGCATGACACAAGAAGACTTTAATATGATAATTAGATTTTTATTACTACAATAATTCTTCAATAAATATGCTCTTGAATGCCTTACAATGCTTTTAAGATAACTTGAAAAAATGCTAGGTGAAACTTAGTGAAATGACCTTATATTTATAGATATGTGACATTAATTTCCCAAAATTCAAATATCATAAGCAGAAATGTGAATATGGATTTGAATTCATTAAAATACCACCAAAAACATAATTTAAATTTAGGTCCTAGGTCTAAATGAGGACCCATTTTCCCATGGGCGAATGGGTCCTAGGTCACTCACCTAGGACACACATTGCTCAATGAGAAGTGTTATGTTTAGGAATTAATGAATGTGGAGTTTTCCTCTTCAAAAAATGCAATTAATTAGGCTTAGATTTGAATTAAAGGGGCCAATTAAGGAAAATTAACCTCAATTAATTAAAGGAGCCCTATATAAGTGTGAAAGTGTAAAGAGGTACACTCTACAACACCAAAGATAAGGAAAAATTAAGTCCATTTTAATTAATAGGTCCTTAAACTCAATGTGAATATGTAAAATGCGTATTATAACACTAAATTAAGGTATAATTAAGTTTATTTTAATATTAATTCCCAAATTATGTGTGAAAATGGATACTTTTTCCTACACTACATTTAGCCCCCACTTTAGTGAGAGGATGACCTCGTGTCAAACTCACACTAAAGTAGACATTCAAGACACATATGTATGCATCAATGACAAAGGTACTCAATCATACAACATCAAAGACTAGAGGAAAAGGGAGGCAGATCAAGCTTCGACTGTCCAATGCATTATGGAACACGTCTCGGTTGTTTGTCCAAGAACGTTCACAAGTAGAACTTGATGTCCACTATGCAAACAAAGCGCACGCTCACTCTGGGCTAATGGAACCTCAGGTCATCCACTAGGTGAGCCCCCAAGATAGTGGCTTAGTGAGAAATTCATGGTAGGTCTATAGGCTCTTACTATACTAACCATACTGAAGCTATCCTTCTGAAAACTCTGATAGGGAACCACACAAATAAGGCTTTGGGCTTCATAAGGCCTAACAAGTTGCATTATGCTAAGAACCTATGAACAAGGGGAAGGCTCCACTGGCAAGAAAAGTGTGTTATGCTTGGTGGCCTTGAAGGGGGGGTTTGAGTTTCACAAGGTTAACAATTTATTTTATGTTAAACACTTATGAAAAAAAATATGGGTAAAGGCTTGTTCAAAGGAACTTTGCTTGGTTTGTGTAAGGTCTCTTCTTAGGGAACACTATGCCTAATGTATCCAAGAGAGGAAAAATCTAGGATAAGAGAATCACAACTTAGGGAATGCAACACTTAGCATCGCCACTAAGAGGAAAGTCATACGCTAAGAGATATCACGCTCTCGGAGGACATCAAACCCAAAGACACCACCAAGAAAAATACACATCACAAGAAGAAAGAAAATCATACAATGAAACACAAGGATGCCAATGTATTCCCCCACTTTAAAGAAATTTCTACACCATTGCTATGAGAAATTTGCTTTGAAGTAGCCAATGAAGAAGATGTGAGAGCTTATTCAAAAATCCCTATGCCAAGTCATATGTTCCCAAATGAAACTACATCATGAAAAATAGAGGAAGGGGTTGCCCCAAAAACACATAAGGGATCTATGGATTTGGGGTCAGTATATCTTTGCTACAATGTTGTTACAGAGCTCAAAAATGTCATCATTCCCCAAATACTCACATAACAAGAAGGACACATAGAGAGTGAAAACAAAGAAAATATTTTGGGTCAGCATGGAAGAGACCTAAATGTCTCGACACCTTGCGTCATCCCCAAAATGAAAACACAAGACAAATGAAAAGATAAATGTTTAGGATATATAGAAGAATGTAGATACAAATAGAGGAATTCACATAAAGAGAGAGATACATCAAACAAAATAGTATGGGGGATCACATTATGCACATGCAATCACACAAAGAAACATGCAAAAGAAAACAAAGACAAGACTAGTAAGGCACATGCGAGTCAACCTATAGCAGGTCATCTTCATCCCAATCTTCCTCAGTATATATGGAAGGTAGACAACTATCCAAAGGGACAACATCAAGTGTCGAACTAGGACAAGCACCAAGTTCAACACTCTTATTAGGAGGATTATCGGTTGCATGTTTAAGTATTTCTTGTTGTGAGAAAGCAATGTCAAGCGGCATCTTAGTTAGGCCCTTACGAGGTTGAACTTTAAAGAGGTTGACTGTGGTATGTATATTATCATTCTCTTTATTTTTAATGTTCTTGTTAAGGATGTAAGCGAGGAAACATAATTTATATTCCATCTTCATCTTTAAGCATTTTCCTCACATTATCTAAAGCAAGAATGGCACTACTAGCAATGTTTTCAAAATTCACAAAGTTTTGCAATTTTTCTATTTCTTCATGCATCCTTCTTTTGTACTCTTGTGGGACATTAGCAAGATCATGCACATTGTTTGTAGGTAGGAAGTCATTGGAAATGAGGTATGAATACTATGATCCACATAGGGTTGATTATCAACACTATTAGTGAAAGATTTGGAGAACCCAACATCCATAACGAATGGTGTATCACGGGATGACATGAGTCATGAACTACGTCTCACAATAGTATTGCTAATAGGACACCAAGTTGTAAAACTAATACAAGTTTCACAAACTCAATGTAAACCCAAAATGGAAAGAAGGTGAAATGCAATTAAGTAACCTAGGATGTAATGCAATTTTCAGATTTCAAACAAGATAATTTTATAATTATTCTATGCAAAAACCTAAAATTGATGTCTTGCAAATGTAATTTTGAATTCACACAATGCACTAAATTTATCAAATGAAGCTAAATATGATCAATTTCAAGTAACAAATTATGCAAACTGAAAACAACAAAATAGAATGCAGAAATAAATGTTTTAATGCCTAGAAAATTAGGAAATGACACTAATTAGGGACTCATTCACCTGGGGGTGAATGGGTCCTAGTTTAGGGTTTTTAAAAATGCTTTTATAGATTTTTGAGTTGATTCCAGTGGTTTCCAAATTTTGATTTAAAATAGTGAGTTACAGTTTGGATTTTCTATGAAATGAAGGTTGAATGGAAATGCAAAATATGACAAAATGACAAACTAGGAGACCTAATTTGATGTGTAATTTTGTTTCAATTTTCAAATGCAAGTGAATGATGATGCAATGCTATGTAAATGATTTGCAAAATGACTAATTTTTTTATTTTTTTCAGATTTCAAGAATGCAAAGATGTAATCCTAAAACCCCTAAATGAAATGCAAAGTTAATGCAAGCTAAACAACCCTAAATGAGATTCAATTCAATGCAATACAATACAAATGAATGCAGGATCTAAATCTAGGGTTAAAATGGACTCCATAATTAGAAAATTGCAATGATCAAAAGTCGGGTTCTGTAACGCCCGTCGTGCAAACCCCAGAGAACACACACATAACGCGAACAATTTTTTTTTTTTTAAAATAATAAAAGTAACATGAGCAACATTAAACCAAAATCACATAGCATAACACATAGCATTAATACACTTGGTTCTCTGGGGCACGCGAGGTTACATTGCAGCCACACAACAAAATAAAAATAACGAAAACAACATAACCATTTAATTTATAAAAACCATAAACAATGATACAACTAATAGCTATGATGTGAGTATGATAAACATCGCATAAGTACATCCATGATAAATCTTTTAACAAGATCCAGTTTAAACCTAACTATTACATCATTGAAATAATATTACATTACAATTTTCTTTGATACATGAATTACATTGAATTTCCCAACATGGGGATTGATACAAGAATAATGAACATGAAGTACAACTGATCACTGGAATATCTGCACTGCGGAGAAGCTACGAAGACAAGACGCTGATGGGGAACCCAACGGGTGCGGAGCACGTTCCACCCAACCATGTGAATTATGAAGTAACTCACCCCCCGTGCTCAGAGGAGACGAGGAAGTGAACCCGACCATGAATGTCAATGCGACTCAACAACAACATGATACAAAACAAGTACAACCCAAGTATGCAACGCAAAACCATCAACGTACTCAAATCACATAACAAATAAAGCCAAGAACTCATTACGATAACATGAAGGACTAACACTTAACAATCATGAATCAAATCACAAGAATTCAAAGAAACATCACAAAGAGATAACATCCAGAAGAACCAAACCAACACCCAAAATACATTTCCAAATAAATCAGAACCAATATAGAGAACACGATTCCATAATAACTCTGAATCAACCATTCAATACACCATTCCAATAGGCAACAAGAACAAGTCAGACGGGTGTCAAGTAGGGAGGGTCATCACCTAACTCTCATGGGATCCCCTGGCTCTTCCTCCAACTGAGGCGCCGACACCCACCTATGGATTCCCTAGCCCTAAAATCAGAACAACATAAGAATAACAATATCCAGAGGCAACAAGAAAACAAGAACAACAAGGATGTCTAGTGGAGAGTGTCATCGCATAGCTCTCATGGGATCCCCTGGCACTTCCTCCTAACCGAGGCGCCGACACCCATCTATGGATCACCTGGCCCTTCCTCCTACTGAGGCGCCGGCACCATAGGGTAGCTGATGCGGAGCCGATAATCTCTCATGAGGACGAGACTACGACTTTGCCAACCACGGCCTACTCAGTCTATCACTAGTCTACGGTAGCCCTAATGCATAGACGAGGAATCCAATTTTCTTTATCTTGTATGTTTTACTACCCATCCCCCTAAATTCTATTTTTAGGTTATCACTTGTTTAACTACTCTTACGTGGGTTCCCCTGGCACTTCCTCTTACCCGAGGCGTCGGCGCCCACGAAGAGCCACTCTCCCTATAACTCTTAACATATCTCCAAAACAGGGAAGGGTTGAACTAATCATTAATAAAGCATAAACTCAACAAACTCATGCGAGGCATTAACCCTCTCGCGATAACGCATAACCAAAAGTCCAAACAACCGTTCAACCCTTCCAAACAAAAAAAACCATTATATATTAATTTTCAAAAGTAAGATCAAGATGAAGAGAGCATTAAAATTAAGCAAGCCTCTGGAAAAAGGGTTTTCAATAAATAACAACAGCATAAACAATTATACAAGGACTCCCACACCGCAGCCAGAAAAAAAAGGAATACCATAATCAAAATGCACAAGAAAAACCGACAATCCATAAGGTTTCACAATTTAACAACAAATTTCCCACATCGACTATACTAACCAATAATCACAGAAGAAGAAGGACTCAAACTGACTTAATAAGATTGCAACATAAAAATTAAATCATTCCCCATGAATCAATAAATCAATTTTCCCAATTTGCCATTACATCCTAAACAATAACATCCGTACTATCACATTTATAATAAATTTTCAACAAAATAAAATAAAATAAAATTTCTACATTTATAATAGTCATAATGACAATTTTTATTTTATTCTATTTTAATTTAAATCGTAACTTTAACACCTATATATTTATATATCACTAACTTTAGTAGTGATAAACAAATAATTAATTATATAAAAATTCTAATAAATAAATAAAAAAATTTAAACATTAAAATATATATATATATATATATTAAAATGCACATAAAATGAATTTCAATCAAAATCGAAATATATTATAAATTGCATAAAAACCGAATTCAAATCGAAATCGACCATTCAATAAACAAATATAAATTAAACTAAGTTTAAATTTTAAACAAAATACAGTAAAGCAAGCCACAGCTTGCGTGGCCTACCGCGGCTGTACACAGCCCTTATGGCTGCTGTACACAGCGGTCGTAGGCCGCTGTACACAGCAGTCAGTAAGGACTGCTGTACACCGCATGGCCTGCGGCAGGGGCGGGGTACGGCCCCGCCGTCCCCCCAACCCCCATTAAAACTTTTCATAACTAAAATAAATAAAAATCCGACCCAAACAAAAACTTTTCAAATTTTGTTTTATTTATATATATATTTTTTTTAATTTTAATATTTAGAACACGGAAACACGAATTTCATTTTCCTACGCACGGGTACAGTGTAATGTTGAAATATTAAAATACACATACATATATACTATATATAAATACATACATATATCCATAACTATATATATATATATAAATAACAGAGAAATATATATATATATATATATAACAGAGATATATTTAACAGAGGTATATATAATATATATATATATATATATATTTATATATATTTTTAATTAAACGATCAGAGGGTAAATGTGAATAATAAAATGGAAGAAAATACATAATAACGAATAGATTCAGCTATATACACATGTACCCAAAACCTCCAAATTTATTATTTCTAACAAAGATATTGTTTTCTTCAAATCCTATTTTTTTTGTTGAGTTGGAAAATTCAGATGATAGGGTTTCTTTTGTTTTTGACAAATTTGAGAACAGAACAATAACTTATATTTTTTTCTTGATTTCAGGTCTAAGATCCTTCACTAATTTTTAATTTGAATAACAGTTTGTTTTCCTTTCTTCACATAAACCATATATACTAAATTTTGTTTTGTTTTCTCTGAAGCACAAAGATGAAAGAAAATACTAGAAAGAATGTATAAGAAAAACCTGATGTCCAATGCTTATTCGAAAGTCTGAGGATGCCTGCTTGATTTTGACGTCCTCGAAGTGTTCCTTGATCGTGCCTCCAAATCTCCTCCACAGAACTTCACCTTCGAACTTGAATCATGTTTTGTTGTTCAGAAGACTCTCCAGAACATTCACCAGAAACAGATTGACAATCTCTCTTTAAAACTCTCCTCCCAATACAACAGAAGATTTCAATACCCTTTCTAAAATTTCAGAATACACAACCAATTTCATGCACAACTTCTGTAACCCCCAAATCTCTGTGTGTGTGAACCCTTAAAAAAAATTCCTAATTAAATAAAATATATTGCTCATCTCTTCAAAGCTCTCCAAAAATCCCAGATTAAAAGAAAAATCAATTCTTTAAAACAAGCTTTTTCCCAACTCTCAAACCCTATTGGCTCACACTGTCTTTTTAATTCTTTTATTTGCTTTATTGTTTTAATTTCTATTTTTGCAACTTTTCTTGCACAACACATTACTTATTTAATTTAAATAAATTATTTTAATAATTATCCTCCACCAGATAATTGATTAAAATAATTAAAACACATTTAATATATAATTACCATTTAATTGTAATATATGATTTTCAAAAATAATTAAATCATTTAAATATTCGAATATACTTTAAATCTAACATTAAAACAATTAATTATTTCCTTTATTTAAATCGAATACACCACAACATAAAAAGTACCAACATTAATCAAAAGACGATAGTTACAAAACACACAAACCACAGTGACGACAATTACAAAAAAGAACAATACCAATCAACGAGACGACCTGACATCATGGGACGGAAGGACTTCATCGTCACCTCTGTATCAACATTTATCCGTTGGGTTATTTGGTGCTCGCCCTGTCCTGCTGAAGCAGGTGGAATCGAGACTTATACCTGCAAATCCTGCATACAAACGAAGTTGTGTACATGTGCATACATATATATATATATATATAATCATCAAAGCATTAAATCAAAGTACTGCATTGTGAGAAGGAATCACAACATAGCAGGGCACTCGCAAACGAGTGATGCCATATTGTCCTTCATCACACCTATTCTAACAATTATAATATAACCAATACATCAACATTTCTAACTAACAATCATCACCTAACATAATTCATTAAATCATTGCATCATAATATAATTCTGAAAATCAACTAACATCTAACCAACCACAATGTCATAAGCAATAATCAAATCCTCAAGTGTATAAACATAATCACCAACAGTCTACTAATGGAATAACAACATCATCAATGTCTAACTATCTAACTCACACAATAACAGTACCATCATCGTCACAAGTAACAAACGAACGCATAGAAAAATAATAAATCCAACTAGTAAAAGGAGGGGTACTACAGGTTCACCAAAATGAAATGAAGAAAAATAGGAGTGGGTTACCAAAATGAGATTGATAACCCAATTAAGTGGTGACCTATTCTTCTTCACTTCATTAGGAAATGAGATCCACACAATGAAAGGGCTATCAACCTTGAGGTGAGTTAATTCAAAGTGTGAATTTTTTAATTTCCTTTTTGCGAGGATGAGGGTCTTGATTAAACAACACTTTGGAGAGAAAGATTAAAAATAGAAAATCAAACCCAAAATGCAATTTACAACTTGGATCTTGAAGATTAAGCTCAATACTAATGGAACCAAAAATCAAATTGCAAATCTAAAAGAGGAAAGATGATGTGTACCAGTCACCAAAAGTGTTATGTTGAAGCTCACCTAGGACTCATTCGGCCAAGGGAAAATGGGTCCTGGTTTAGGGTTTTTCTGTAGCTTTTAGGAGCCTCTACAATAGATCTGAATCTCTCAATTTGCCCAGGTTTTAGGTTTAAAAAGTCAGAAATAAATTTTGTAATTGAGTTTCAGTGAGATGACAACTTTTGCAACTTTGACAACTTCTTCAATTTTGCTCTTTAAGAGATCTTCAAGATATCTTCCACCTAAATCTGCAAATACAAATCAAGAGGGAATTTTTTTTGTTTATAGTGAATGGGGGTTTTCCTTGGTCAAACCCCGTTTTGGTAATTAAACCTTGTAATGAAACAAAATAGCATGAAAGGAATGATGAATGAACAAAGCAATGTCACAACTCACCAAACCCTTGAATGAACCTTGGAATGTAGATCTGAAACTAGCATGAAATGACTTCAATGGATGTGGATCTTGATCTTGAAATTTGATTTGAAACAATGCCTTGAATGTTTGAATGGATCATGAACTCTACATCAACATATTAGCTCCAATAACATGCATGATGCAAGAAGAATTTGATATGATAATTAGATCTTAATTACTGCAATAATTCTTCAATAAATCTTCTCTTGAATGCCTTGAAATGCTCTTGTGAAAGTTCTCTTAAGATAACTTGAAAAAATGCTAGCTAAAACTTAGTGAAATGACCTTATATTTATAGATATTTAACATTGATTTCTCAAAATTCAAATAACACAAGTCGACATGTGAATATGGATTTGAAATCATTAAAATACCACCAAAAACATAATTTAAATTTAGGTCCTAAGTCTAAGTGAGGACCCATTCGCCCATGGACAAATGGGTCCTACGTCACCCACCTAGGACACACATTGCTCAATGAGAAGTGTTATGTTTAGGCATTAATGAATGTTAGGTTTTCCTCTTTGGAAAATGCAATTAATTAGGCTTAGATTTGAATTAAATGGGCCAATTAAGGCAAATTAACCTCAATTAATTAGAGGAGCCCTAAAGAAGTGTGAAAGTGTAAAGAGGTACACTCTACAACACCAAAAATAAGGCACAATTAAGTCCATTTTAATTAATAGGGCCCTAAACTCAATGTGAATATGTAAAATACATATTACAACACTAAATTAAGGCATAACTCGGTTCATTTAATATTAATTTCCAAATTAAGTGTGAAAAAGGCATACTTTTTCCTACACTACAATTGCAACTAAATGAAATCATATCTCTAACTTATATATCATCAAATCATAAAGCATTCATGAATATCAATTCAAATTAAATTATGAACAATAAAAAATAATATATCAAATTTTTTAAATGTCTTAACTAACATTATTTATATTTAATAATAATTAATTGAAGTTTTTATAAGGTATTATAATAACATATTTATTTTGGATCGTTTTCGTTTAATTTTATGTATCTTTAAAATTATTATATTAATTAAGAATCTATCCATTAAAAACATCTTATGCTAAGGGTCATTGTTGAGTAAGGGAAAGAGAGAGCATATTTTTAACTTCTTTATGTTGGTGAGTTTTGAAGCTTACATCTAGATCCACCTGTAATGAAAACTTGCAATACTTTTTCCCTATAGTACATTGTATATGTTGTGTAGGACTCAGTCATGTCTTGAACAATCCTATTGGAACATGACTTTTATCAATCTTCTTCATGGGCTAAATATATTGTTTCAATTAAAAATTATAATCTTTATGAAGGTAAACCATTAAATACATGGTTCATTCCCTTCAATAATAAAAAAACATTAAAGATAAAGATGTCATCTTCTCCATTGCACGTTATTTTAAGCCCATATTATGTTATCATTAACAATTATAACTTTAGAATGTACACATTCAAGTTTGGGATTATTTGCATTTACAATAAAATAGTTTTTTTTTTTTTTTTATCATTTAAAACACCTCTAGATAATTTAATTTTAATATATGATAAATTAATATTTTTATCTAATAAAATTCTATCATTAGAAATATCCTAAAATTTTATCATTTATAAAAATACTTTAGTATTTTTTGAAACATTACTAGAAAACTCAAGTCATTTATTTATTTAAAAAATTATTTGAATGGATGTTTATTAGTCCCAAGTTAAAACTTGTAAACATCACAAATACAAGTTTAATCAAGAGGGAAAATCTCTTTGCCAAATTGTCTTCAATAATAAACATATAAGATGACTAATAATTTTGGGGTTCTAAACAACAACATATTCAATAACAATGTGTAAATCATACTCATTATTACTCTAAACACTTTTACAATGTGAAAATATAAAAAATTCCTATCCCCATAAGATGCATCTCTCTCCTACTTTTTTCTTCCAAATTATTTCCTACCTAACATAACATTACTCTTAGAGAGACAACAATTAAAATTATTCCTTTAGAAGAGAATCAAAGAGATCGAAATCTTTATGGTATTTACTACCTACTCTAATGATGCCTCTGGGTATTTTATCATCAACTATATTCCTAAAATTCTCTCTATCATCGGTATGAAACTTTTGTTTTATATGACTTAGTTTGGATGGAAATTTGAACATGAGAGTCATATTTTATAGGGTATGCATTCCAACACAAATCAAAAAGTCTTGTGATGTCTTGAGATAACAAAAAAATGAGTTGAAAATGAAAAGGAGGTTTGGAGGCGAAACATGAATACTCAATAAATTATCTGATCCAGCTATATGGATAATAGCAGTTTATATAATACATTTTTGAAGAAGCATTGGGAGGACAGTAAGAATTTTCTTCACTCAACTATATAGAAAAATATTTCTTCTATCATTCCATGTGAAAGGTCCTTATTTAGGGACTATATCATAGATATGGTTATTTACTATAAAATAATGAAAATCTAATTTTGATAAAGTAGGTGATTGTGATCCCCCTTTCTTATCCCTATCACTTGCGATTACTTTAAGACCCCCCTATCAAAGCATATTTATATTTTAAAACTTATGTTTTGTGTATTATTTCCTCACGTAATTTTTTCCCATTAAATTATTAGGCCCATACACATTAATCATAACTATATTAAAAATTGTAACAATTTGAGATTTAAAGCATAATTTGTCTTTTTTTTTCAACAAATCCATAAAAAAGGAAGACATGGTTCCATAAAATACCAAGATCCTTAAAATTTCCATCTAATTCCACTAAAATGCCTCATCAAATACTATATATATTCAAGATTTTAGAAAAGTTTTCAAGTCAAATATTGGTTCACTGTGTAAAAATAGAACCAAGATTTAACTTATTCAACTAGTGTTTAACCAACTTATGTTTGTTAGGTCTATTGATGCACCTAAAATTTCATGGAATTTCATTCATTGTTGTAACATATGATATGTTACACCCCGTTGTATTACTACTTATTTACTTTTACCTAGTTGGGTGAAAATGCTTTAGATGAGTATATTTATGCTTTATGTGTTTGCAAATACGTAGAGTAAATGTTGATTTAATTTTAAGTGACAAAATGTCTTGTTTATGAAAATATATGATACAAGTGAATGTATTGTTTTCAACTAACTACTATTGCAAAGTGTAAAGTTGGATGGAGAACAAGTATCAAGCCTCTTGAAGAGAGGGGAAGTATCACTCGGGGAGAAGAACTTGGTCTGGTAACCTTTGATAAAAGACCTAAACCTAGCTTTCACACACACACACTTCTTGTTTGGTCAAGTCAGGATAATAGTTGGGAAATAATAAGTTATCTTTAGTCTTGCTTGTGTTTATATTTGTGAATGTTTTTGTTTAGGAGTCTAAGTATTGAGTCTCTTTGATATGTGTGGGTTCTTCTCTACGTGTTTATATCTAATCAATGGAATATATATACATAAAATGTATTTATATGTATATATGTATGTGTCAACGAAAAACTCATACACGAGTAAATACGTGCATAAGCATACGTAGATAGACATATCTACACATGCTCATGTACAGATTACCCATATGCATGGGAATATCATTCAGACAAGGGGACACACACATATACATACCATGTATACATGTCGGTCGATATGATTG
>VDFB02086081.1:288730605-288793666 GCA_007258455.2 Sequoia sempervirens
TGTTAACTCTGCTATCAAATCTCTCATGGGGTATTATTCTGAGAACTACAGGTTGGTAGAAAAGGACGAAGCTCTTTATCTTGGTTGGCTTGACAGGCACTTGTTTGTGGCTTCTGCCTGGCACTAGTTTATCAGAGCACAGCTGATTCTTGAGCAGACAATCATTTTTTGGTATGCTTTCACAACTTGTCTGTTGAAGAACACATAAAGCATATTCAAACTTGTAAAATCCAATTGTAACTGTGTAATTGTAGTGTATGATTTATGTAGAAGTTTGAACTGCATAGAGTACAACAGCATATAGAAATCAACATTGCAAGGCATTGATAAGTTGGCTGAACTGACCATAATGTCATGGGCATTATGTTAGAGATGGTTAGAAGAATGACTTGTTGAACCAAATGCATTGTACTACTGATCAATTGCATGGATGTCTTGATCTATGAGTATTTAAGTTAAAGCTTGCCTGAAAATTTTGCAACATATATCTGGAAACCAATGTGTAGGTATAGTCATATTTTGATATTTACCACCTTGAATTTTGCAACTGTGATGATTCCAGCAAATGTTGTAATCCCTAATTCTAGTATGTGATCCTCGATGAATTGATTGATCTAAGATAAATAAGCAATTTGAATTAACCTATAAATATTAGTTTAGAGGCCCATGGTCTAGTTAAGTGTAGCAATTGTCATAATGATTCAGATAATTGTAATGTCTGATTTGCTTGGTAAATTTGAACTGCATGGATTAAAAAAGCATTTAGAAATAATTTAGCAATTTATGTTCAGTAGTTGAAGGTTTTCATGGGAAATTTTAATTGGATTTCTAGTTTTGTGGGGTTTGACCTAAGTAATTTATAGTCATCTCAAGACAATCTCATTAGTAATAATTTTCAAGCGTTTACTAGTAAATGGGAGAAACCTTCATGCCATGGATGCATGCCATTTAGGGAGCCAAAAGACCATGTATTGAACCAAATGCATTATACAGTGGAGCAACATTCAGGTACGTCTTTTATTGGGTGTCAAAGTTAAAGCCAGCTTCAAAATTTCAAAACATTTATCTGGAAACAAATGTCTGTAGAATCATATTTTGATATTTAGTACCTTGAAATAGACACACTGATGATTCAAGCAATGTTATAATTCTTAGCACGAGTCTTCTTTAATTCAAGAAAAAGACTCAGATTTGTTGAACTATCATTTCTAAATTTCCATATCTGTTTTTTACGTTTTAGTCACAAATTATTTTGGATATAGTATACTTTAAACTCTACATCACTCCCGCATTTTTGTATACAAAGTAGCCATTTAAGTATTCTAGTTTGTCCTCTGCCTCACCCTAAATGATTATCATGTCTCTTAATGTAGACAATACTTAATGTATGATATGCCATCAGGCACCATATAGAAACCCTATTTTTCATTTTAAAATTATTATTGTGAATGGTAGACAAAAGCTTATTTGATTATTGTGAATGGTAACCAAGAACAATCGGAACAATCCTGACATGGAACAATCCATGCATCACATGTTTGCCTTCATTTAGTGATTTAGTATGTTATTATACCACATGGTTGTTCTCACGATCTTTTCCATAAGAACTTATGATAGTACCTTACAATTTGTATTGACATGATCAACGAGACACAAGTTTCTAGTAGCCCATGTACAAGGATTTTATTAAGGCTTGTTCCCTGTAGGCAATTGTCTAGGAAAGAAGCAAAAACTGAAATACCCTTTCTGAACTGTACAATCTCATCACTAAATCTCTTCACAAACATTAAGAAACACAAATTCTTGACTAGAATATTATAGAGGCATGTGCATCCTGTACAAAATGTCCTAACAAGAAGTGAACTTTAGACAACTCTTTTTGTACTGTACATCACCAGTAAATTTACAAGGTTTCGAGGTCCTTTCGAAACCCTCTTCCAGTTCATAGCTCCACCTAAAAGCATTTATCTAATCAAAAGCATTATCATTAAATTTAGTAAGAAGCACACAGATATTGAACACCATAGCTGGACTTAAGGCTGATCTTCAGACTGTTTAAAAAAAAATCATTCTAATGTTGCCAATAGAGAAGTAGCAGCCATACACAACAGTTGAAATGCGAATAACCCCCTGATTTTCTTCCTTGATAACCTCCGTTGGTTTCAGTGTCGTTGTATGTGTACCTCCAACGCCTCCTGCAGTAGAGACTTCCCATTGTTGCTCGAACTACATATTTAGTCTTTTATCTTAATTGTATGAGATGATACAACAATTCTATCAAAGGTTAATAATAGTTTCTTTTGTAGAATTGAAAAACAAGTAGCAAAAATGATGCTCTAATCTTGGTTAATGTTTTTAAATCTGGGATTTGGTAGAGTGATAAGTTTGGGCCACTTAAGAGATTAAGGTTCAAACTTGAGGGGATTTACTCAATAAGCCCATGTCATATCATGTTCCTTCATGAGCTACTACAGAATACCTTTAATTATATGTCTCCCTTTTTATTAGTATGCCTAATAATGCTTTTTTATTGATTTTTTTTCTTGCCAAATATTTGATCTACTTATTTTTTTTGTAATATTTTTTATTATTCCCTTTTCTATTTGACCTCCTTTAAGTTAGAATGTGTCATGACAAAAAATCTTCTATTTATTTACATATAATTTTAAAAATAAAATATTGAATCAACGGGTTATTTTGATAAAGGATGTTATGCCTCTACCTCTATAGTGTGTATAGTGTTGAGTAGTCGACTCGTGGCTACCTTCACTCTTAATTAAGTCATGATCATATTAATATTTAGTTATTTAAGTTGGCCTAAGGCTTATATAGGGTTATCTAGGTTGACCTGGGTGATATCCTGGGGATATATATATATATATATATAGGAGGTATATGTAAGTTATTATCATGATGTTGAGTATTGAGTTCTTATTGAAGAATATTGGAGGTACTCCCCTCGAAGTATATTAAGAGATTGTCCCTTCGAAGTGGCATATTATTGTCAAGTATTTGCAACATATTTCTTATCATATTCTTCTATTGTGCAAGTTATTTTATGATAAGTGGTATTAGAGCATGATTTTGGCACCATTACGACAAGACATTTTTTTCAATTTTGGAGGTCATTTTGTGAAATGCATATTTATATTTTGACAAATTTTTCTCTAATTTTTAAATGGTTTTTGAAGAACATATTCAAGAAGCTACCGTCCAGATTTTAGAGGAATTGGAGTATAATTGAGCGATTTAATGCAGAATTAGGGTTTTTACCCAATTTATTTGGAAAGTTTCTCACAAATTCTACAAAATTTGCTTCTAATTTTTAGTGGGTTTTTGAAGTATTAATAGGAGAGCCTACAATAAAAATTTTAGAGTAATTGAAACATAATTAAGTGATTTATTGTAGAATTAGGGTTTCCAACAAATTTGCTCCCAAGGTTGCAAAACACCTAATTTTTGGGAGATTTTTTTAAGAAAGTGCAACCTAGGCCTTAGTAAGTTATAAAAAAAAAATCAAAGTATTTTGATTTCATTTGTGTGATTTATTGTAAAATTATCTTTCTAAGACTTCTTCACAATTAAATGTAGCCACAAAAAAGAAGAAGAAGAAGAAAAAGAAAAAGAAGTAGAATAAGAAACAAAACAAGAAAAAGAGAAATAGAATAGAAAGAGAAAGAACAAGAACAAGAACAAGAGCAAGAGAAAGAGCAAGAGAAAGAGAAGGAGAAAGAACAAGAACAAGAGCAAGAATAAAAAGAAGAAGAACAATAAGCAACATTAGAAGCAGCACAAGTAAAAAAAAAGGTGAAGAAAAAGAAAAAGAAAACGTTAGCATTGAAGACAATGCTTTTGTAAAGAGGAGGGAAATGTTATGCCCCTACACCTATAGTGTGTATAATGTATAATTAAGTCATATTATCATTATTATATTGTCATTTAATTATTTGGGTCGACCTAAGGTTTATATAGGGTTATCTAGGTTGGCTTGGTTATATCCTAGGCATAAGTATGGTATATATAGGAGGTATAGGTAGGTTATTGTCATCATTTTGAGTATTGAGTATTATTGAAGAATATTAGAGGTACCCCCCTCAAAGTGGATTTAGGAGGTTGCCCCCTCGAAGTGGCATATTGTTATCAAGTATTTGCAGTATATTTCTTATCATATTCTTCTTCTATTGTGCAAGTTATTTCATAACAAAGGAATTTTAAGTCATTTAAAAAAATCCATATCATACCTACTTGACTTATGATAGGCATATTTAATGCATATCATTGATTTTTAGCCGATAGGCTATATATGGTGTGAGCTTTCACACAAAACCTGTCTCACGCTCAAAACTAGGTTGTTTTACCTTTTTCATCTCACAGGGAAACTGGGTTGTTTGTCAGAAAAGGTTAATCTCACGCGTATATCCCATCTTCTTCCGTGCTGCAAGTGCTTTCGTTCACGTTCAGCTAGCAATTACATTTATGGTTTTTTCACCGCCTTAGACTATCAATATTTTACCTATTTTCACCGCCTCAACTTCTCTACAAATAGACTTCATGCTGTAACAGAAAAAAAGACCAAACAGTATGCTACATTTAAGAATAATAACAAATTGCGCCAGTGGAAGCCGTGGAGGAGATTGGCGAGGCCTAGCTGAACCACTTTGAGACCGAGATTGGCGTTCACATCCTTCTGCCTGACTCAAAGGCAACAACTCGTAATCTCCCTTCACGTCCAAACTGCTACTGCGAAACCTCTCTGGCCTGAATTCCTCGGGCATTTCCCACAGTCTTTCATCTTTTTCGATTGTCCACACATTCACGAATGCTCCGTTGTTGGCGGGGATGTCGTACCCTCCAATTTTACAGTGGTAAGTGGAAAGAATGAGGAACCAGCATGGGGAACATCGGATGTAGCCTCATCGTTTCTTTCACTATCCCCTGCAGGTATTCCAGCTCACCAATGTCTTTCTCTTGCACCCATCTTTCTTTCCCCACTATTCTGTCCATTTCTTCGTTCGTCTTTGCCAGATTCTCAAGCATTTTAAGAGGTTCTCCCAGCGCCCATTCCACAAGTGTAGTAGAGCTCTCTGTTCCGTCAGCTATCATGTCCTGCAAACCCAATAACACATCTTTCATGTCCTGCAATTTTCTTTTGAAATTTTTCAGTAATAAAAGAGAAGAGCTGTATAATTTATTTACCTAAGTGGAGGCCTTGATTTTGTTCCTAGTAAGGTCTTCGGCGTAACTATATGAACTTTTGAAGCTCTTTTTTATAGTCAACGGCTCGAAAGCACGAAGATGCTTGGCAAGGTTGTCCATCTATCTGCAACCGTTGATGGGAGGCGGGTAGGTCATATTAATGTCGATGGTAGCTATGCACCTTCTGCTATGCATTAACTCTCCTTCGCTGCCTTCTGCCTTATGTGACATCGCCGATTGTTAGGGTTTGTGAACACACAGTTTCATTACCCTTTTCTGATTATCAATGTCCTGGACATCATCGACATTAGCAGAGATTTGTGCAGAATCTTCAGGTGAGTCGCATGCCAAAATATTGGCATTTGGACCATTGTATTTTACTGCTTCTATCGCTATTAATGGTTTCCGCTCCTTCAAACTCTTCCTCGCTGGTATATTTTTTGCCGTATTTTATTGTTTCCCCTCTGCTAAAAACTGACGGAAATGATTCTAGGAGGATGGATATTCACGTGGTCATATTTCTAAACCTGTTCAAATGAAATTTTGGTCTTCTTTTGTTTGTTTCATTAATATCGAACAGGGCATTATTTTAACTGGTATGACGCCGATGGGCAGGGCGCGATTTTAACTGCTACCAGTGCTCACTGCTGTGTTTAGCGCTTACACGAGTTTGTGTTGCAATTTCTTGTGCAGGTGTGTTTTATTTAAGCTGATTTGGTATCCTTTATTTCGTATCAAACTAGTTAGTCTAAAGGGTGCCAAACTGTTTTGAATTTTTATCGGAAGAGGTATGTTTCTTCCCAGATGCATTTAAAGTTCAACATTTATTAATCAACAACCATCCTCAAAATCTGCAGTGGGGTTTTCATAATGGCTGCAAATTCATGATGCGTTGGTCATTGCTGGACTATCAAGGCTTTACACTTATGGTGATTTCTAACTCTATCGTGAATACCCAGTCATCTTAATTTCATTCCGCTTCCTTGCAATGACAAGAGTTACGAACTCAATGTGTATCCGACTTTCTGTTAACCTTCTGGCTACCGGCACGCTGACTAGATTGAAATTATATCACACGAAGTAGTATTTATAGATTATATTACTCTTCCATCTATATAAGTCTATCCATATCGATGACTTTTGTTGTATTTAGAGATTTGAGAAAAGATTGTTATTATTGATTTGTCACTGTACATATGAATTTTTAGGAAAACTTGTCCATTCAACTAAATTAAAAATTACGTTCAAATGGGCAAACTTTGTGCATACGTTGTTGCTGGTTAAAGTATTTGCTCGTACATACATTTATGTTGGCGACAACTGCAAGCAAATGGAAATGGGTATGAGGTTGTCTGTGACGGACAAGGACGTATCCCAAGGATGGTGATGTGACATTGGGCGTCAATTCTCTTTACAGGCCTGGTGATGTGAAATTACGTACAACAGTAGAGATTATATCTTTGAATTACATCTTGTTAGCTATCTTATTGGGCAGCATTCTTTGCATTAAGATGAACAGGTATATTATTTAGCCTTTTTGATTTTAGTGATCCACAGGCCGAGAGTGGTAGCTAAAAACATTTTGAATTAGAGGCTGTCATTTTACATAGCTCAATTGTTTGATTTTCTTACATAGCTTAATTGTTCATGTTAAATTTATCACATATTACATTTGGTTTTTGTTCCTAGATTTTGATTTTTGTTCCTAGATTTCAGCCTGATTCCTGATTTTGGTGAATAGGGGTGAAATCCATTGAATGCGAAAGATGTATAGTCTTAGTGTGTTTACGGTTAAAATTGTGAAGAAAAAATTACATTTAATTTTGTAGGTTTTTTTTGGTAACTTTGTGAAGAAAAATTTATAATTTCAAATTAATTACTCATCATTGAATTTAAGGATACAAATTTTTTGAAAATTATTTTGTTGATTTATTTATAATTTATAGGTTTTTAAGAGTTTATTTTGTTGGTTTGTTTCTTATTTATCAAATGATCAATAATTTTGCATCATTAAAATCAAAAAATTTATTCAGTATGAATATAAAGTGGGGAAAACTGTAATAATTTATTTACAATTTGAATTTTAATATTTAACCTTCTTCATTGCTAGTTTAATATTTGCACATTTCAGTAGATTTTTTCATATTGCAGAATTTTGTAATAAATTGTGCTATATTATGCTTTTCATTTTTTATTTTTCCTACATTTGAATTATAAACATATACATTTTGATGCATTGTTTTGTATTTTATTTGTTTACTCTGTATTGCATATTTCAATTTTGTATCATATTTAAATATGATTGGTTTGTGACTATATCTTTCAATTTTGACTTGTCCACTACTTTTTTAATTGTTCAACAAAATATATCCTCACTTTTTAGGCCAAACATTTGTTTAAAAAATTCTTATTTATGTATTTCAAATTTCTATTACAAACTTATATAAACACTAGGAGAAAACTTCATTCTTTTCTTTTTTTAATTTTATTTTAATTTTGTTGATCATTGAATGCTCTTCCGTAGTCAAATATAGATTGACCTAATTATAATTAATTGTAACTAGAATATAGAAATGTCACATTTAAAATAAAAATAAAAATTAAGGATATGATAATATGAGTTGATTTACTTCAATTATAATTTTAATGTTCAATTTTATAACTATTTAAGTTATAATGCAAACAAGATTGTATATATTTTGCACTACACTTCTTTTCCATGTTTGCTTCTATATATTTTTCTATCGGCGTAACCCTTGCACCCCCTCCGGTGCAAGTGCTAGTTTAATGGATATTATATTTATAATGGGGAAATTTGCACACCTATGCCAATTATCATTAGTTTTGGGCACAATTTGAGAGAATCCCTTAATGCAAGTAAACATGGATAAATAATACAATATGGTGTGAAATTGACACATTCACATGTTTGTAAATTCATTTCTCACATAGATTTTACTTTTCTTACATCTTGGGTTAATTAGATCTAGGTGTAGAAATAATTAAATTTAAATTTTGTTGATTGTTGTTTCTATTCACACCATGATTTGACTTGGTACATGGTTTGTGTGATTGTTGCTATATATTGTTATTTAAAGATATCCATTTGATAAATAATTCACATCTTGCTAACATTCAAATTTCATTGAACACAACAAAGATCACTCAGTAGAGGATCACTTCGATTGGTGTGTTAAAAGGAATGACATTTACTTCAAAATCATTATTTAGGACATTTGCACACATGTCGATCTTTAGCTTGATTGTAAAGTTAGTCTCTCTAGTGTTGACTTAAGAGAACTCGCCCCTAGCAATTCAACAACCTCCTTAAGGTAACTTTAAATATAACAATCCTTTATAACCAACAAGAAGAATGTTACACACCGTTGTGTTATTACCTATTTATTTTTATCTAGTTGGGAGAAAATGCTTTAAATGAATGTATTTATGCTTTATGTATATTTGGAAATATGATGAATTAATGTTTGATTTAATTTGATGTTTTTATAATAATTTTGACTATGAAATATATAATGCAAATGGATGTAATGTTTTCGACTAACTACTGTTGCAATGTACTAAGCTGGATGTGTTGGAGCTAAAAAAAATCCACCTTGGTCTTCACATGCCTTCATTATCATTTCTCATTTTATTTTCATCATAATCCCCATTGCCCTTGATATTTCACTATATTTGGCATAAAACATAAATTTTTTCCTAATGTATATAGCTCTCAAACCTACCATTGTAAATAAAATGAAGTCTCCAATCATTATTCTAAGCAATTTCTCTTCCTAAAGTATTACCTCAACAATATAAGACATATCGACATGACAATACCATGTCGGGGGAACTCTCATCATAGTCTCATCAATGAATCGATGGAGGAAAACCAAAAAACATACACCATCGACGAAACAACTTTTTATTGGGTGGACTTCTAACACAGTCTCACTGATAGACTAACATAGCTAACTAAGGTGAATTCATCAAAGTGAGTAATACATATTGGTAGGACATACCTCATTGTCCCCCCAACAGCTTAAGCAAAACGTATCGGAGACACTAAAGCATATCGGGGAGAGATGACATTGTGTCCCGCTGATGGACCGATACATGGCATAATGAAGACGTTTATTAAATCACAAATATGCAATGGTAAGTAATATCAGGGAAACATAAGGCTACCGGGTTGACACAAAACTTGCCCCCCTTGATTCAACGATCAACAATAAAAGCAAAGAGTATTGAAATGAATGATGGCTATCAGCAAGATATGAACGTGAGTTCCCTCGATGAGCTGACAACACATGAAGAGAAAGATCATATTATAAATGATCAAATATAAGCTAAGGAAAGGGATCAAAGGGGCTAAAGCGTATCAGGGAGAAATTATCTGGCGTCCCACCGATACCCTGAAGGAAAGATAAAGACATAAAACTTCATCGAGGAGACTTAACTGTATCGATGAGAGATGATACAATGTCCCTTCGATATCCTGGAAAACAGAACATAACAAAACATCAAACAGAGAAGCCAATATTGTGGAGATAAAAGTATAAGTCCCTCCGATAGAGCGAAATGCGTGAAAAGGAAAACAAGGATTAAATAAAAATTTCATCGTGATTATAGTAATATTGATGTGGAAAATATAAAGTTCATTTCACCGAGGGGATTAGTTATTTTGTTCGAAGAATGTAGTGAAAATAAATACGGGTAAATGTAAGATGAAATATTTTTACCAAGGGAGAGGTAATTATTTTACCTGGAGAATATTTTAATGATTGAAAGCAAAACTTTTCACGGAGGAAATTAAAGGACAGTTTAAAGCCTTGTAATGGGTGATTATTTTTACTCAAAGAGTATTTTACATTGGGTGAAGATGCACAAATTAAATACAAAGTGAAATTACCAACGAAAGGAGATTATAAAATTAATTTTCAGGGGAAGACAATAGAGATTAAAATTAAATATTTTAATCTGACGAAGGCAAATTAATTAAATGAAGAGTTGCATCGAACGGATATGTGAAGGGTCATAACCCTAAAAATGTAATGTATATATGTAATATGAAATCATATCATCAATCAATAGATAGTAGGTTAGAATCATCATCAGTAGTAGTAGATAGGTTCATCCATTAGTATATCATATTCCACTCATCCATTTTCATATTTCATAAACTTTTGCTATTAATGTATATATTTTCAAGAAATATAATGGAGAAGACTGTTCATAATTGGTGATTTATTTCCAGTGTTCAACTATTGTGTTAATTTTTAATCCTGTATGTTGTCGTGCTGTCTCCAAAGTGGTTTTCCTTAATTATTCAAATTTATACAATTTGTCAAGACACATTTGTTGTTGTTGTGTGATTTTCTTGATTGGGTTCTAACTGAAGTGAATTAAATTCCTTTCAAGTAACTCATTTTAATTGGTTCTTGCTAGGGATTAAAATCCTTTTAATTTGATTATTCTGATTGATTTCCCTCAAGTTAAGAATTAAAAATCTTTTCATGATATCACAATAATTTGGGAGAATAACACTGGGATTCATAAAGAAGAGTACAATAACTGACAAACTTGCACGTTTGTACAAGGTGCAAACATCCAAAGTGCCCAACAAGTTAGAGTTAAGTTGAGAAGTAGATCCACCTACCTTACATATCTATCTCCATCATCATCACACAAATCCGACTCCATTCGCCCAATAGGATTAGGCACTAGTCATACTTAGGAAATTTCATACAAACTTTACTCATACACTTGATTCTCAAAAAATTTACAGTAGGAATTAATCATTAGCCTTGCATCTATTTCACTCCCACATGCCATTGTGAATAGATTTCCTAGATTAGAGATTGCATTTATAACCTTTTAAATCTTCCTTATCATTTAGGTACACCCACCTAGGTTTAGCAGAGCCCAGGGGGTTATCAATCATATGCACCCCGTTCGTTAGCCAAAAATGTACTAAGAGATTGGCACCCTCTTAAGGCTCAAAACTTGCGTTTTTGAGACCTAATAGATTGGTGACTCCGCTGGGGAAGATTCAAGAAAAATTTGGTTCCAACCTATCCATTTATAGTCAATAAAGTTTCAAAATTGGTCTTCAACCAGAGGTTCATAATTGTGTCATTTGCACTCCCCATCTGAGTCACACACCTAACAAATTGGTGACTCTACTGGGGAACAACTAAGCAGATCTTCACCTTGAAACAAGTCACCCTAGAGTCTTTCAAAACTATTTCGTTGTATAAGTCATCAAAAGGCTCCAATGGGAATATATATAAAAGATTGTAATTTTTTCTCACTTTTCATAAAAGTGAGTGGCAACTCTATCAAAATTTTGTATCCTAAATGAGTGCATGACTGAGAAATTAAAATACACATCAAAAAGAACAAACCCTAGAGTTCAAAGCATCAAAGCATCCTACAAAATGAACGACAGGAGATCTCTGCACCAAGAAAGTCCAAAGAAGAACAATGGCAGGTGGACAGATAAGCATGGATCTCCTCCTACAAAGGCTGACACAAATAGGAATGAAGTAGCATCTAATCAATCAGATGTCATGTGTGGTGATAAGGGGAATACCTCAGAGCAACCTTTCATAGTGCATAATAGTCCTTTTCACAGTGATGAAGGACACCATTCAATGCCACTTGATCGAAATAATCTAACTGACAACATTTTCAATTTCAAGTCAGATCCTCAACAGGAGAATGAATTCTTTGCACGTGTAGATGAAGAAAGAATTCAAAGACAAAATGAGTATGACTAGAGGTTTTCATCACAACAAGGAGAAGAGACCCTGTATGGATTTATGGACCATTCTGCCCCTGATGAGAATTATGATGAAATGACCATTCAAGAGTTGGAACAACATGTGGAAAGATAGAGGGAGGAAGTTAGGAGGTGGCAACAGTTGATAAAAAAAGTAAAGAGCTGAAACAACAACTGTCCTAGATGAATATTCATTCATCAAAACCACCAAAATATGCCCCTCCCCATAAGCAAGGGGGAAACATCAATCCGCATGGGTCATCTCAGAATACAAGTGTTCCAAGTACTTCAAAAGCGCCTCACAACACAACTGGGAAATCAAATCAACATGTGCAACATAATGTGCCACCACAAAACTCATAATCACATAACACCAACAACATTTCACAATCCTACCCACCGCCAAGACAAAAACATGTTCCACACCATCAACACCATATGCCACAATAGAATGTATATTCTCACCATAATGTCCAACAAAATGTATACCGGCCCCAACATGGATTTCAATATTACTCCAACCCGCCACATCATAATCCTTTTCCACATAATCGTTCAAGTATAAGAAGACAATTTGACTTGGCCGAATATCCAATATACCCATACCCCATTGACAACAACTTGAGGAATACCATCCCTAAATTCACAAGGAACAATGCAACTACAACAAAGGAACATATAAGAAAATTCAATGCCTTTGTTCATGATTTGGGCATGGTGCAGGAGGATGTCCTTATGAGGTTATTCATGATGTCCTTGACTAAAGAAGCAAGGGACTAGTTCAATAGCCCACCAGATGCTTCAATTACCTCTACAACAGACTTGAATGATCAATTCTTAGAGCAATATGGGAATCAATGTGCCCCTGAATTTTCCCTACTTGAGTTAATAAGTATTCAGAAGCATCAAAATGAATATGTTTTTTACTTCAATAAAAGGTTCTCCAAGATTAATAACAAGATACCACATGGATCTAAGTTAGCTGACTTAGCAACTTTAAGCATCTATTTGATAGTCTTTGATCCTAAAATAGGGTATGAGCTTAGAAATAGATGTCCTAACAACTTGACTGAAGCAAAAAAGGCTGCTATAACCATTGAAAACAATAAGAAAGCTGTCGACATAATTGGAAAAATAGATAACCTTAGGATCCCACAAAATCCTAACAATCACCAAAATAGATAAGAGAACTAGTACAAGAATGAAAGGCCAAGATTGCATGACATGCCCTATAACACCACTTGGAAGGATGGACGACCAGTGGGAAAGAAAAATTGGAAAGATACTCCAGATCCTTTGAAAAAACACGGAGCACACGTGGTAGACACTACACTATGGTGTCCACCATGTCATAGACCTCACACCTAGAACACTATGTAGTGGCTCAAACTTTCTAGGAAGATGAATGGTCACAAGAATAAGATAGAGATGGCCACACCGTGAATATGTTAAGATGGAGGTCCCATCAAACCAATGATGGATACTCATCCTTTGAGGATGGGTGTGAATATGATGTCAACAATCAGAAAAATAATGTTAATATGGAGCAAGAGGTGTTCTTTGACCTAGAAGAAACTACAAAAGAAATAGCCTATGCATACAAATAAAACACCACAATTTCAATTGAGAACACCAACAAAAGAAAAGAGGGCCATCACAACAAAAGTTATGGCTGAAGCAAAAAGAAATAAGTACAACCTAAGAAGTAGACCCGCAGATGTAGACCAGGGAACACTTGGAGGCCTGCTTATAAAAGAATAGAAGAACAAGGAGAAGGTCTCATCTAACCAAAAGAAGGGTGAAACAAAAAAGCCTTGGAAGATGGCGCAAAAGGAAGCTGCAAATGTTGAATCTGAGAAAAAACCAAATAATGAAAAAGTTCAAGCTGAAGGAAAAAGGGTTGCTAAAATAGAGAAAACAAAACAAGGGATGGCTGCCCCTTCATTCGACATTTCCGAAGCATTAACTCAAATAAATATGATAGTGCCCTTTGATGGAAATGATGAAAATTGATGAGTACAGAGACACAACCCTCAAATTGATTGCCAACACATCTCACAAACAACAGGATCAAAACAAAGAGGTCAATGTTGTTGAGCAGGAAACTACAAAGGCATCAAAGGTTTATTTGGGTGATACCCTTACAAAAAATCCCTCCCAGGGGTATGCATTTTACACCACTTTGGTGATCAATAACAAATTGGTAAAAAAATGCATGATTGACTCAGCGGCAACAATCAATATCATGCCTTTGGCTGTCATGAAGGAATTAGGTTTGTGGATGAACACCACCTATGGAAAGTGTTACGCCATGGATAACAGATCAGTCCCACTAGTTGGAGTGATATGGGATGTAGAATTGAAATTAGCATCATACCCTAAGGCGACATATAGGACATATATCACTGTGGTGGACACTCCCCCTTACTATGGAATGTTATTATCTAGGCAATGGACTGCAGCAGTGACTGGAAATGTCCAACTAGATTTATCTTATGCCACAATACCTGTGAATGGAAGGGAAGTCAAGTTGTACAAAGAACCTAGATCAGAACATGTCATTGAGCTCTTTGACCCTAATAAAATGAATTGCTTATGTGATGTGGACCTTGGAAGTTTTAGAGTTGAGCATTCAAACCCTAAATTTCTAAACACAAATCCAATTGCTAGAGATGTTTCTCAAAATGAACAAGGAATATGGTAGATGTATTTTGATGGAGCCTGCAGTAGAGAGGGGAATGGAGCTGGGATTATTTTCATTTCACAAAATGGCACAAAATTTAAGTACTCATTTTTCCTGACATTTGAATGCACAAATAACATAGCAGAGTATGAGGCATTGTTACTAGGTTTAAACATTGCCACAAAGCATATGATCAAAGTGTTAATCATTTTTGGAGATTTAGAATTGGTTGTTTCACAAGTAAGGTCAAAGTATTCCACAAAAAAAAAAATTAAAACAATACAAACATGAGGTGTGGGATACAATAGAACTCTTTGATGCCTTCTCTATTGGCTAGGTGGATAGATAAAAAAAATTAATGGCCGACTTCTTGGAAAATGCGGCCTTGAAAAGGGATGACATTACCCTAGCAGGTATCTCACAAGTGAAACTCAAGACTAGACCTGCGATTCCTGACAATATTTATAATTGGCAAGTCTTCAATGATGACACAGATCTAATTAAGTTCTTACACTGCATTGATTAGTATTTGACTCAAGAAATTGATTTCAATGCATTTGTTGAAGAAGTGGACGGTAAACAAACTGTGTTTGGCCAAGAAGTAGTGCATCTCAAAACAAATAAGATTCTTAAAGCATTAGTGGCATTAGAAAGGGTGTTCGATGGGAATGACCAATCAATTATGAAGCAAACACTAGTAAGAAGGGAAGATATTGAAGAAATTAATCTCGGGACTGAATTGGCTCCAAAAAAGGTGTACATTGGAAAGAAGATAAGCCCTACAATTAGAAAGATGTTGATCACATTGTTGAGAAAATATAAGCATGTTTTTGCATGGTCATATGATGACCTTAAAGCATATAGAGAAGATCTATTTCAACATGAAATCCCATTGAAGCCTGATGCAAAACCCTTTAGACATAAACAAAGATCGACAAATCTCACCCTAGAACCCAAGATGCATGAAGAACTCATGAAACTTAGAGAAGGAGGTATTATTAAGCCCATTAGACATTCTACTTGGGTTTCCAACTTGGTGCCTGTTAGGAAGAAGAATGGAGACATAAGGTTGTGTGTAGATTTTTGAAATTTGAATGTCTCCTCTCTTAAAGACAATTATCCCCTCCCAAACATGGAAGCTATGCTGCAAAGGGTAACATGATGTGAGTTATTGTCCATGATGGATGGTTTTTCGGGGTACAACTAGGTGAAAGTAAAAGAATCGTAATAGTATAAGACTGTGTTTACTACACCTTGGGGCACATATGTATATGTAAGGATGCCATTTGGCCTCAAAAATGTTGGTGCCGCCTTTAAGAGAGCTATGACCGTTGCCTTTGCTGACCTAATTAATACAATAATGGTGGTATATCAATATGATCTCACAACATATTCTAAGTAAGCAAAAGATCATGTAGAACATCTAGAAAAGATCTTTCTCAAAGCTTCGGAGTATGGTATTTCCTTAAACCCTAAGAAGTGCCATTTTGCTGTGATTGAAGGAAAATTTTTGGGCCACATAATATCCAAGGATGGAGTAAGGATTGATCCTGAGAGAGTGGAGGATATAGACAAGATTCTTATCTCGAAGATGGTAAAAGCCATGCAGTCTTTCTTTGGGTAGATAAACTTCGTAAGGAGGTTTATATCAAATTTCGCTGAGATTGTCAAGCCTATTTCAACAATGTTGAAGAAAGGTGCCAAGATTGACTGGACAACAGAAGAAATCGATGCATTCATATCTATAAAAGAAGAAATCAAGGATGCCCCAGTGTTAAAATCACTTGATTTCAGTAAACCATTCCAGATTTTCTCATTTGCATCTTACCACACTATTGCAACAGTGATGTTGCAGAAAAATGATGAAGGGTATGAGCAACCAATATCATTCTTCAACAAATCCCTTCAAGGAGCAGAACTAAAGTATGACATTATAGAAAAGCAAGTGTATGCACTTTTCAAAGCTGTGAAGGCCTTCAAACCTTATTTGGTAGGTGCTAAAGTAATTGCATATGTTCCTAATGCTGCAGTCAAGGATGTATATGTATAAATTGAAGTAGGGAGAAGGTGTAGATGGATTAACAGAATTCAAGAGTTTGATATTCAAATCCAAATCGCCAAATTGGTAAGAGGACAAGGGCTAGCTAAGCTCATAACTTAATCAAATCTTGAAGCATCTCAAATCTCTAACATAGGGGAGGAAGAAGGTATGATTGCTAGTATTGAGAATACCCCATGGTACACCAATATAATGCATTATCTCAAAAATTAGAAATGTCCTAAAGACTTGAATGAAAATAAAAAAAGAACCTTAAAATTACATGCCTCAAAGTATGTCTTTATGGAAAGAGACTTATACTGGAAGAACAAATATGGAGTGTTGTTGTTGTGCTTAGATGAATCACAAGAAAACCATGTGTTGAAGGTGATGCATGGAGTCTGTGGAGGAAATTTTTCGGCCAAGACCATTGCCCACAAGATCCTAAGAGTTGGATACTACTGGGCCAAGGTCTTCAATGACTCTTTTACATATGTACGAAAGTGTGAGGCTTGTCAAATATTTTTTGGAAAAATGAAGTATCAAGGAGCACTACCACTTAGACCAATGCAAGTTGAAGCTCCATTTCATCAAGGGATTGATTTCATTGGAGAAATACCAGAGAAATCTAGTGGAGGCTATTAATGGATTCTAGTGGCAACTGACTATTTTACAAAATGGATAGAAGCCATCCCTACAAAGAAAGCCACTAGTAAGGTTGTGATAAACTTTCTGATGGAGAATATCATCACTAGATTTGGAACACCTATAAGGATAGTTATAGACAATGGTATGTGCTTTAGATTAGAAGAGTTCAAAAGGTTCTGTGAGACATATGGAATAAAATTTTTGTATGCATCTCCATACCATCCACAAGCAAATGGGCAGGCTGAATCAAGCAACAAGAGTATCCTAAAAATAATTAAAAGGATGTTGGAAAAAAAAAGGGTGTGGGATTCCAAATTAAGGTTGGCAGTTTGGGAAGATAGAATCACAGTAAAGAAGTCAGCTAGAAAATCACCTTTTGAATTGGTTTATGGGACACAAGCAAGGATGCCCATGCAAAACATTTTACCAGTATATAAGTTGGCAGAATTTGGCAGAATTGGATTAGATAAGAAGTGTGGCCCAAGAGTGTAACACAAAAATGTAGTCACAAACAAAGTAATTGTTTGACAAAAGGGCAAAAGATAGAAATTTTGAAGTAAATGAAATGGTTCTGTTATGGAATGCCAGATGCCAAGACAAAGGGGAGCATGGGAAATTTGAAGCTCTCTAGATAGGACCATTTGCTATTATAGGCAAAGATGGTGAAAATTCTTATTATCTTCAAAATATGTTAGGAGAATATCATGAATTTCCAGTGCATGGAAAATTCCTAAAACACTTCTTTTCTTAAAAAATATGATTTTCCATATGCACAGTAGTTTAGGCTTCCCCCCCCTTCCCATCCCATTTTGTCACATTCACCAATGGTTTGCCCCCCAAAGATCACTTCTGGATTCTTGTAATGATCTCATATTCATTCATCCCCAGTCACAGCCACTATTGGAGCTAAAAAAATCCACCTTGGCCTTCACATGCCTTCATTATCATTTCTCATTTCATTTTCATCATAATCCTCATTTCCCTTGATATTTCACTATATTTGGCATAAAACATAATTTTTTTTCTAATGTATATAGCTCTCAGACCTACCATTGTAAATAAAATAAAGTCTCCAATCATTATTCTAAGAAATTCCCCTTCCTAAAGTATTACCTCAGAAATATAAGACATATCGGCATGACAATACCACGTTGGGGGAACTCTCATCATAATCTCATCGATGAATCGATGGAGGCAAACCACAAAACATACACCATCAACGAAACAAATTTCTATTAGGCGGACTTCTAACATGGTCTCATTGATAGACTGATAGAGCTAACTAAGGTGAATTCATCGAAGTGAGTAATACATATTGGTAGGACATACCTCATTTTCCCCCCAATAGCCTGAGCAAAATGTATCGAAGAGACTGAAGCATATCGGGGAGAGATGACATTGTGTCCCGCTGATGGATGAATACATGAAATAATGAAGACATTTATTAAATCACAAATATGCACTAGTAAGTAATATCAAGAAAACATAAGGCTATCGGGCTGACATAAAACTTGGTCCCCCTAATTCAGCGATAAAAACCAAAATCAAAGAGTATTAGAATGAATGATGGCTATCAATAGGAAATGAACGCGAGTTCCCCTGATGAGCCAATAACACATGAAGAGAAAGATCATATTATAAATGATCAAATATAAGCTAAGGAAAGGGATCAGAGGGACTAAAGCGTATCAGGGAGAAATGAAGAGAAATATCATATTATAAATGATCAAATATAAGCTAAGGAAAGGGATTGGAGGGACTAAAGCGTATCGAGGAGAAATTATCTGACGTCCTGCTGATACCCCAAAGGAAAGATAAAGACATAAAACTTCATCGAGGAGACTTAACTGTATCGATAGGAGATGATACAATGTCCCTTCAATAGCCTGAAAAGCATAACATAGCATAACATCGAACGAAGAAGCCAATATTGTGGAGATAAAAGTATAAGTCCCTTTGATAGAGCGAAATGTGTGAAAAGGAAACAAGGATTAAATAAAAATTTCATCATGATTATAGTAATATTGATGTGGAAAATATAAAGTTCATTTCTTCGAGGGAATTAGTTATTTTGTTCAAAGAATGTAGTGAAAATACATATGGGTAAATGCAAGATGAAATATTTTTACCAAGGGAGAGGTAATTATTTTACCTGGAGAATATTTTAATGATTGAAAGTGAAACTTTTCATGAAGGAAATTAAAGGACAATTTAAAGCCTTGTAATGGGTGATTATTTTTACTCAAAGAGTATTTTACATCAAGTGAAGATGCACAAATTAAATACAAAGTGAAATTACCAGCGAAAGGATATTATTAAAATTAATTTTCACAGGAAGACGATAGAGATTAAAATTAAATATTTTAATCTGCCAAAGGCAAATTAATTAAATGAAGAGTTGCACCAGAAAGACGTGTGAAGGGTCATAACCCTAAAAATGTTATGTATATATGTAAGATGGAATCATATCATTAATCAATAGATAGTAGGTTAGAATCATCATCAGTAGTAGTAGATAGGTTCATCCATTAGTATATCATATTCCGCTCATCCATTTCATATTTCAGAAACTTCTGCTATTAATGTATATCTTTTGAAGAAATATAATGGAGAAGATTGTTCATAATCGGTGATTTATTTCCAATGTTCAATTGTTGTGTTAATTTTCAATCCTATATGTTGTTGTGATGTCTCCAAAGTGGTTTTCCTTAATTATTCAAATTTATACAATTTGTTAAGACACATTTGTTGTTGTTGTGTGATTTTCTTGATTGGGTTATGGCTAGAGTGAATTAAATTCCTTTCAAGTAACTCATTTTAATTGGTTCTTGCGAGGGATTAAAATCCTTTTAATTTGATTATTCTGATTGGTTTCCCTCAAATTAAGAATTAAAAATCCTTTCATGATATCACAGTAATTTGGGAGAATAACACCGGGATTCATAAAAAAAAGTACAATAATTGACAAACCTGCACATTTGTACAAGGTGCAAACATCCAAAGTGACCAACAAGTTAGATTTAAGCTAAGAAGTAGATCCACCTACCTTACATATCTATCTCCATCATCATCACACAAATCTGACCCCATTCACTCAATATGATTAGGCACCAATCATACTTAGAGCATTTCATACAAAATTTACTCATACACATGATTCTCAAAACATTTACAGTAGGAATTAATCATTAGCTTTGCATCTATTTCACTCCCATGTGCCATTGTGAATAGATTGCCTAGATTAGAGATTGCATTTATAACCTTTTAAATCTGCCTTATCATTTAGGTACACCCGCCTAGGTTTGGTAGAGCCTAAAGAGCAGGGGGTTATCAATCATATTCGCCTCGTTCGTTAGCCAAAAATGTACTAAGAGATTGACACCCTCTTAAGGTTCAAAACCTACGTTTTTGAGACCTAATAGGATGTAAGAACAAATTCAAGCCTCCGTAAGAGAGGGGAAGTATCACTCAAGAGAACTTGGTTTGGTAACCTTTAATAAGACCTAGCTGAGCTTTCACACACTCACTTCTAGTTTGGTCAAGTCGAGTCAATAGTTTGGGAAATGGTAAGTTACTTTTAGTCTTGTTTGTGTATGATTAGAAGAGGTTATGGTTTTATATGTGAATGTTCTTGATTTGGATTTAAAAGTGTTTGAGTCACCTTGTAAATGTGTGAGTTCTTTATGTGTTTATAGTTAATCGATGAGATCTATACATAAAATGTATATATACATATATATGTAAGTGTCTACGATAAACTCATATACATGACTAAATACATGCATGAGTATATGTAGATAGATGTATCTATGCATGCTCATGGATGGATTACCCATATGTATAGGAATATTGATTGGACGAAGGTGACATATATATATATGTATGTATGTATGTATATATATATGTATGTATATATTAGGGAATCAAATCTATGACTTGGGATCTCAGAATCGAGTGGGCTTGGCTCAAAATCTCTAAAATCGGGCTCGAGATCCCCGAGAGGAGTTGCTCTAGTCATAGAGAGCCCACTACCATTAGGAGAGAGCCTAAAATTCTATTCTAGCCTACAAAAATCAGAATGCATTCATTCAGAAGCAGATAGCGCCCCCCGCCCCCCTGCCCCATCCAATTAAGTTGTGGGTGGGAGGATTCAAGTTGCCTCAGGCCGAAACTATCTATAATTCCCCCCTCCCCCCCGCCCCGCCCAACAATTATAGGTAGGTAGGCAGCCCCACTTCCTTTAAGGTCATTTCTTGGCAAGAAGGCAGTCAAATTTCAAGGCTAGAAGTGGATGGTAGGGCAGTTGCTTTCTCTCTTCCCTAATATATATTATATATACTATATAGTACATAGCTATAATATATATTATATATTATATACTATATAGTATAGAGGATCATGGGGATTGGCCACTCAACCATAGCTTGAATCTTGTGTTAATCCACCCTAACTCCATGATCAAAAATATGGGTGGCCGCCCTAGGGTGAGGAATATATGGTCAGTTAGAAGCTTGGTCAATTAGTTGAGCAACAAAATGAATGACTTATGCTACTAGTACTAGCAATAGGTATAGATATGGAATCAGGTCAACGTACTCCTTATACATTGAAACGCCTTGATGTAGAAGCATGCAACAACCCCCTCACCGAGGAAACCATCCATTGGGCACATAAAGAAATACTTGCAGACTAGAAGAATGAGACAACCGATCGGAGGGAGAACTAGCATGGAGCAGGGGAATGCTCCAACAATGGGCGCAAAAGCAATCATAGTTAGTGGAAACTAGAGCTTCTGGCATTTCTTGACATGGTCGAGTAGGCGAGCAAGGGAATCATCTGATACTTCTAGGTGGGATAGTTTGTACCATTGATTTGTGGAGAGTAAAGGCCTTTCCCTATAGATTTCCCTATCTCTATCTGCCGACCTCCTGAGTTAAGGCCCTGGAGTTAGTTTCCTCTCCATCGGCGCCCTACCCACCCACCCCCCTTAGAATAGTAGGGGCCCTGCCTTACGCTATATCCTCCTAGGGGCAGGGCCTTTGAAACTGATGGAAATGCTTCCTTCTATTTCTTATGCATTTGTCTCTACATCTATGAGCTAGGGTTGGTTTGGGTTCTGGGTAAGTATACAGGTACAGATACAGGTATCCGATAGTAGTATAAGTTAACTATTAGTCTACGTCCATGATTCTAGTTTCAATTCCATGATGAAAGAAGGAGATCCAAAGCGAGTTGACTTATATATAAATGTGTGTGTGTGCATATGTAATCAAGTAAAGGAAACGTACATACAATTATATTAGTATATATATACATGTGTATATATATATATATGCATGCCTTGTTATTATTGTATGAATATGTAAAAGTGCGTTTGCATTCGAATATCGAATAATGCATTTATAATCATATAGGTTGATATATATATATATATATATATTTATATACCATATTGCATATGTATATATATGTGTGTGTATATTAAATATATGAATCATTTTAATAGCTCTAGAAATATTCATATAGCGCTTGATACATAGCACAATACATAACATATAACTTAAGCTTAATGCTCAAAGATAATATATGTGCAACATATGAAAGGAAATGTATAAGATTTAAATGGCTTTGCATTATAAATTAAAGTGTTGAGTATAAAGCATGGGCCACACATATGACAAGGCGCGTAGGAATAAAGAGAAGTTTATTATCTGCAAACATAAGGCTTGGTCAAATGATGACTGGTATGTGGGATATAAACGTGCAAACCATATTTTGACTTGGTCTTTTAAACTACAAAACACCAAAATAGGGCGCATGATAATATGTGGTGCAAAACTATGAAACTTGCTTGCATTTAGAAGTCTGCTTTCAGTTCAATATCCAACATACACGATATAATTAGAATAGATGAATAAGTCTTGTGTAGTGCTTGCTAAGATAAGTCAATTTGTGTAGCTTCTAAACTTGAATTTTTGAGTGAATAACCTGCTGTCCATTCGAGGAGGCGGTTGGCTGTGCATTTGTTCTGAGTCATTATTTGAGAATCTGCCACCTCTTCTTCTTCTTGTTGAGTTGATCCTTTTGATTGAGAAGTGGCATGCTTGAGAGCTTGTTTATAGCTAGAAGTTGCTCACATTTGTGTATAAATAGAGGTGCTTTCTCCCTCAAATGGGACACATTATGCACTCTTGTTGCTTATTTTCTGAGTTGTTATTATTCTGCTTTTTTGAGTTTTGAGAGTTTGTGAGAGGTTTGAGAAAAAAAAATTGGAGAGAGGAAGAGAGATTTTTGGGAGTTGCATGTTGATTTTGGGAAGGCTAAGCTAGGAATCCAGTTTGATCATTTGGAGCTTTGCATATATAGGCATGCTGATTTTTACTCTTTTATGCTTTGTATTTTTGAAAAGATTGTGTGCCTTTGGTGCCTTGTTTGAGAAATATGTTTAGTTGTTTATCATGAAATGGTTATTGTCTTCTTTAGTTATATGTGAAGGGTTCTTGATGAATCTTGTCTAGGGAATTCTATTACTTGATTGTTATATATATATATTATGGAATGGGTGTGGTATTAATATTGTGTACTATATTAAGATAAGCTCAAATAGTTAATGCTTAATTTGTGAAGTTGAGTCATAGAGATTACTTTGAGTTATTTTGAATTGCTTAGTAGATTTGTCATAGTAAATGTAAGAGGTAATAGGTTATTCCTAGGGTTAGAATAATCCATGGTGAAAGGGGATAGCCTATGCATAGGATATGGATGGTCAATGCAAATTGAGCCAGGAAGGTGGGTGAGTATGTGATGTTCACTCTAAATTTTGGGTTATGAATTATACTTTGGACAAAGTAGTGTAAGTTGCCACCGTTTACATTGTCAGTTCACTGTGATTTGGTTTACATACTAGGTAGGGAATTTCATATGTGTAGGTTGTAGCCACAGTGTGAAAAATCTAGATATGTAGGACACAACACCAAGCTCAGGGAAGGTCATCATTATTATAGGGTTACCAAACCAATCTCTTCATTGAAGGGAGGGCTATCTTACTAAGTTTGGTAGATGTGTGGGGGACCACAATAAGTCAATGGTTGGAAAAAAAACACTTGAGTGATGCTTCTCCTCATTAGTTGGTGACCAAGATTTGATGGAGGACACTTGGACCATTCATATATATTTTTCCAGTAAGTTCTTAAGAGCCATTTATGTATCTTTTCTATGGAGAATTGTAATAGAGAAATGTTATCATGTAATTATGTACTATGAAATCAATGCATTGGAAAGTTGTAATACTTTGTTATAATGCAATGGGAAGTTTGGAATGATGTTTATTTCAAATGTGCATATTATCTTTATGTTGGAAAAGAAAAATATTATTGCTTAAGTGTTGACAACAGTTTATTTACTTGAGGTTAAAACATAGTAAAACTTTTGAGTAGAATAATGAGCATGTTACATGTGGTATAAGAAGATTACTAGGTTCAACTTTGGAACCTATGTGATTGCTATGTTTTCCCCTCCAACATTATATGAGTAATGTTTGGAAATTCTTGTGCTAGGATGGTGCATCTCAAGATGACTGCTAGGAAGTCAGTGATTGGAAATGGGCGCTACTCGAGGGCCAAGAAGGAAAATGAAGCCCTTTTTCAAACCATTGAGGGAACTAATCATGACAACACCATTTGGCTAAGCGATACTGAGACTATCATTCATGCCCTTTTGCGAATTAGTCAAGAGAAAAGAAGGATGAGAGAGGCTGCCAACTTCAACCATCTACCATTTGTTTCTCCGACCAAGTCAGACTCTTTACCACTTTTAAAAATATATATATTTTAATAATTTAATTATTATTTATATTTTCTTTTTACTAAAAGAAGGTTATCAACACAAAATATTAGGTCGATTACCATGTCAAGGAAAAAAAATAAAACTTATTTAAATTTTTTGTAAAAAACATGATGCACTAGATAAAAGAATTTATATCAAGATATAATATTTTTTTCCATTTTAGATAAATAGATAATATGAAAGTTGATGTCAAATGAAACAACTATTTTTTAATATGCACATATTTTAATATTTATTTAAAAATGTATATTTATCAAATTTGAGAAAAAATATATCCATGCACTAAAGTTTCAAGTTATAAATACACATGAAAAAATTGAAGGAAAAAATAAAAATTACTATATAAAGATTGACGTCTCATGTAACTTCATTTTTTAGCATTTTTCAACAACTAAATTATAGTGTCAATTTATAAAGATGTATTTTCAAATAATTTAAAAAAAATAAAAGCATAAAAATATAATAAAAAATTACTTTATTAGTTTACATCATTTAAAAATTCAAAACATATATGTCACTTTTTAGTGATTCAAGTTTAAAAGTTGGATCAGTGACAAAAAAAATGGATCTCAAGCAAAAGGAAAACTTAGGTTCTCTGAATTCTTGCTAGTGAGAAAAGGGGTGGGAGGCTTTGCATCAAGGCCGAGGTTTGAAGTGGGTCGTCCTTTGCACATGAAAGTGGTGGAGGACTTGATCATTCCTTCTATAGTTAATTCTTCATTTTCTCCTTTTATCAGAGGCCTCTAATTTTTAGAGGCTACCCTGTCGTGCGTTTTATTCTGCATGTGTCTCCTTTTTGGGCTTTTTAGAGTAATTTTCTTGGTGCAACGAGGCTCTTGGCCATCCTAAATCATTAAATGGAGGGGGTACAAAACCCCCTAACTCCGATGCAAACAAAGGCTTAAGCAATTCCAATCCAAACCCCAACCAAAATCATTTAAAGATATTGTGGTTGTTAAGGGTTTGGTGGTTCCAAAAAATGCAAGATTTCTGGTAGAACCAACTGAGGGTGTGCCTGTGCGAACGTACAATGGTGGTTGATAAGGTAAGATGACCTCCCAATGCTTTGGTGATTTAGAATTGCTATCAAATGCTAAAATGAAAGAAGTAATTAGAAGTGAAAGGGCTAGATTGAAAGATTCTGTCATTTGTTTTGCTATTGTTAATACTAGCAAAATTCCTACAAGAAAATACTTAGATAATCGGTTCTCAAATACTTGGGAAAACAAGTTTGGAATACAAATTAGTTTCTATCGAATGCTTCAAAAAGGATTATTTTTAATTTTAAAAAAATCAAACAATGCACAAAAAGCCCTAGACAAGCCCTACTAGAATGTTGGAGGGTGCACCTTTTGTGCCCTAGCCTAGTTGCCTACAACCATTGCATAGGAGATACTTGATTTATCATGCTCTAGATGGGTTGTGTTAAAAAAATTGACCATTGAATTTTGGAAAATCATCCCCCAACTGCTTTCGCACCAATTGGGAGAGTCGTTCAGGTTGATGAAGCCAAGAAATATCTACCACATTTAGATGTTGTGTGTTGGTTTTGCTAGAACCTAGGATGGAAATCCCTTATAATATTATCATAAATGAAGATGAATCATGCTTTGTTTTCCCTATAGAAATTTTGGGGGGATAAACACTTGCTATCTATGCAAAAATGAGGGCCATAGTCGGAAAAACTGCCCTCTAAAACAAATAAAAACCAATAACAAGAAGCCAAAAACTAGCTAGCATGGCTAAGACTCGGAACCCAAGCTCTAGTGAAGGAAAATTTTCACTATCTTTGGACCAAAACTCAGGGCTTTCCCTCGTCAAGAACCCTGCTTCCCTGGATCAAAATGTTTTCCAACACAACACAAATGATCTGATTGGGGATATAAATGATACCAAACCAGTGGTGGAAATTGGTGGTGTCAGAGAGAATTCCTTTGAGGAGGAAAATACCCCTCCAACCCCTCATTTTGAATCCACGATAGTAAAACTCGCTAGTTCCTTTAGTATCTTAGTAGAAGAAAATGGTGGGGGCTTTAGAGTCCGTGACAATGGGCTTGCAAGCCGTGCACATGAAATGGCTACTCCACCAAAACATTTAGATATCCTTTGCAATCAAGCTCTCATTGGTACTGATCAATTATTAAAAAATTAAATGCACAACAAATAGTGATGTAGGACATGAGGAAAAAATAAGAGAAAATTTCCTAAAGGACTACTCTACAAGAGCCTCCTCCCCTGAGGCCGTGGTCTTCTAGTCCAAAAATGCTCTTGACAAAGCCAAAATTGAAGAGGGCAACTTGAAAAATAATTAGGTGGAAGGGGATAGTCTGGTTGAAAATACTAGGGTCTCTTCCCTGATGAAAGATTTGGTCTTGGAGATCAAGGATAAACACCTTTATATTGAAATCCAAGTGTCACCTAATGCAATCAACATTAATGTTGAAAACCCAAGTGAATGTGATAAAGGATTTTCCTTGGAAGGGGAAACTAGGCCAAAGGCCTCCACCTATACAATCTTTTGTGTGCACAAGTCTTCTTCACTAGGGAATGGAACCCTAGTGATTCCCAGCCAGACTGTTACCAAATTTTCTCTACAACTCAATTGGTGGAGCTGGCTGAACATTGTTATATCCTAAGATGAAATTACAGATTATGTTTAAGTGTTGCTTGCATCATGTTCATTGTTCGTCAAGTGACAGTTGTGCATTTAAAAGAAGAATCAAAATTTTAAAAGTGCTATTCAATGTTCCAAGATTAAATGAAGTACAAAATTGAGCATATAAACAACAGAGCATTTCAAATGCTTTCTTTATTTCATGAAATGATTCATATTTACATAGCTTCATTTGATTGGAAGAATCCAAATGATATTACAACATTGCATTGAAATGCATTTTTTTTTTCAAATGAAAAACATAAGATGAAATCAAATATCCACACAAGCCGTGGATGTGACTGTCACAATGCATAACTAATAGCACACTACACTATGGAAGATGCAAAAGAAGAAATCACATAAGTAACGACATAATCATCATTGCCTGATTGGCCGATGGTCGACGCTGAAATGGTGCACCTTTGTCTTCTCGAGCTCCGTTGACCTGTAAGAGAAAAGAGGGGGATGTCAGAGGCTCTGATTATGAAGACAACTATATGAATCACCAACAATAGTGCAGCCTGCTATCAATCATACACTGAAGCAATCAAGTAAAGTGCAAAGAAAGAGCTGAAGGAGAAACATCAACATGATCATCATATCTTGTTTTTATGCTAACATTGTTTGTTTCCTTATGCAGTTATAGGGAAAGTCACGAAGCTGATTATTATCCAAAGACCAAGCATGTAGAGAAAAATGGGCTCCCACAAGGGTAGAGCTTGGCATGTTGCCGCTTATTCATTGCAAGTGGGATGAGATAGTGATTGCAATCATCATAGTCATCAAGAAAAGAAATGCAACTGAAAGAGTAAAGCAGAATAATCCATCAAACCATCAAACCTACTATTCACTCATAACAATCAAGTAGGTACTGCTTCAAAGCTACAAGTGACTAGTTGGTTTAAATCAGTTCATTAACTCAACAATGCTGCCATAGTAGTTTTGTTCATCATGATCATATGTCATGCAAGGTTCAGTTCATCAGTTTTCTTTCTCATAATCAAGGATAGTGAACATGCATACATAATGCCTCGACAAAGAGCACTATTTCAAATTTTTACTTTAGAAAGAGCAAGTGCATAGAACGGTTTTTACATAATGGAGCATAAAAACTCATGAAGAGTGGCAAGAGGAGGAGCAGTGATGTCATCCAATCATATTGAACAGTACAGGTGAGAAGCAATTCAGAGTTCCTTGTTTTATGCCTTGCTAAGGAGATCTTGCATAAAGTTCAAAACAGGAAAAGGGGACAACATTTAAAGTGCAAGGTACAATAACCAAATATGCCTTAATAAAGAGAGACACGAAACAAGAAGACATCAGTGAGTTTATTGCCATGGAGTGCTAATGCCGAACAACTATCATGGTTGTCAAGTGAACTGATCAAGAATTATTAATGAAGGACAATCAAGCATGAAGGAAGCTTTAGATTTTTTTTTAACCCTTAGGTATTTCATTATGTTGCGACAAGTGGAGTAAATGGTACAGGGGGTTTGTTATTGTTTGACATATATTGCAAATGGCATTGTTGCATTCAACTTGAAATAGTGGTAAACCATGAAGAAGCATACAAAACATCATGACTAGTTGTCTCTATTTCCAAATTTGCTACTGCTGTTGAAGAGCAAGAGCTGGAGTGCATGAAGTGAATGGGAGTATACATCAAATGTGATTAGTAATAAGTGCTACAATGGATGAAAGCCAAATGGTGTTTATTGAAGGTGTGGAGATGGCTCTCAGAATAAAGTAAATACTGCAATTTTATTGCAGCTACAACTAGACAAATAATGTAAATATGAGGAATCTTTTCGACTTTCAAAGCTATTTTTACACAAGTTTATGGGGTTTCAGAACTATCAATGTGAGGAAATGTCCAAGTTTCAATTGGTTTTTTCCATTATTACCAAATACCATGTTGATTTTAATCAAGAATACAAGAGTAAGCAACCTCTTTCAGAAAATGGAAAAACCCACATGATGAGTCTAAATTCAAATACAGACTTATTATGGTTTCTAGAATAATACCCATATGAGCGTTTTTGTTAAATGTAAATTTATTCAAAATAATGGATACCCACATTGGATTTTGGGCAAAGATACAGTTTTGTGATTCAAATAAAGGATATCCGTAGGAGTACTTGAATTCAAAATGCAAAGATGAGAAAATTTATTCCAAAGACAAAGAGTTTCTTCATTTTTCTTAAATACCCATATTTGGGTTTCTTGTCAGAATGAAGTTCTTACAGTTTTCAGCTAAACCCACATGGGGTTTTCAAAACAAGAAGAAAAATAAGGATTTCCTTTCAGAATCAAGGGTCACCGATGTAAGGGTTTTACATCAAGATATAGATTATAAGTACCAGTTGCGCTTTCATGGTGTGGCCCAGATGTGGAAGGAATTCTCAGTTACAAAGCCACTTAAGGTATGAAAACCATTCGAGGTTGCTGAGTTTAAATCAAATTTGGAGATAAGGAATGATAGAGAGAGAAAAGCTTACCATTGCTTTCCCGTTGAGGATGAGGAGGCAGTGGCCAAAGCTCTCACTGAGCTCCCAATGCATGGTCGAGCTCAATCATGTCAACTGGCAAGGATAGAAAACTCCAATAGCGGCTAGTGGAGAAGTGAAATGGCACGCCTAGCTCTAATGGATCTCACAAATAACAAGGCTTCGAGCTCATATATGGTGGCCCAAAATAACAGGAACATAGAGATATCAAAAGTCAACACAAAAATGAAAATGCATCAGAAATTGTGCTTATGCCACAGCCTCAAGGCCAAGAAATGGCTTTAGAAAACAAATAAATAAGTTTCAGGAAGCTCGCAAAGAGTTCTTACCATCAGAAAATTTGGAGATTCGATAGTAGCAACAAACATGGAGTTCAAATCTTCTTCAAAAAGCTGAAACCCTAGGCATGGTGGTGGCGGCGCTCTCCTAGGCAGAGCTTTCTTTCAAAATGATAAGTGAGAAATGAATGTGATTTAGGTTTGAGTTTGGTTTTGTCCATTTCCCTAATTCGAGTTAGCATGAGCATCATAGTTTAATACAATACTTTTAATATTGGCTTTTGACAAATTCAGACTTAGAGTTTCTCATTGTTTTGCAAATAATCAAACTTTAGTCAATCCTCTATAGTGGCTAAATTCTTCATAGCTTAGGTCGACCATGTTAGAATGTCATTTGGTATTAATGCCTAGGTTTAAGGATAGGCATTTAAATGTGTTTTCCAAAAGCCTAGAAGACTTTAGGGATTTAGGTTTGCTATCAAATGCCTATACCTTAGTAAAATGGATGATAGTGGAGACCTTAGATTTTGATTGATTTAGAGGGGGATCAATTAAAATTAAATTTGAAGACTTTTTTATGAATTAGGGTTTTAGGTATTTTATTTTATTTTATTTTATTTTTTAATTGTTTTTTTAAAGAAAAACAATTGAATGTGTAATAGAAGGGCATATTATTTTTATGATTTTTTAAAAGAAAAAATCAAGCATTGTATTGGTGAAATAAGGATGTAATTCTTTTTGCAATCTTTAATTGCAAAAATAGACAAATTGTAAAATCTGCAGTCATGTAAAGCAGAAGCATAAAGCAATCTTTTATAAATTGTTTTATGATTTCTTGCTATTTTTAGCAGATTGATGTTGACTTTTTCCTCTTGGTCGAGTTTGAGCTTTATCTTGGAGAAATAAGGTGTTTTTCTGGCTTTTAAAGCAGATTCAACCTATTTTTAGAGGCTTTACAGTTTGATCATAAAAGCAGTATGCTTTTTTCTGCCTTTATGCAGTCTTTTGAGACAATTTGAAGTTTTTTTTCTTGGAGCTTCTTTGTGAGCTCAGATTAGGGTTTCTTGAGAGATATATTTTTGAAAAGACTTAGTCTTTTGGTGGCTTCCCAGTTCAGTAGGCAGATTCTTGCTCATACACATTTTTGAGCTTGTAAACCTTTTTGTACTCAGTTTCAGATTATGGCATACTCCTTCAGTTGAATAAAGCAACACTCCTATTCCTCGATTCTATTTTTGTTGCAGTTTTAGTTCGATGTTATATTGTGATTTCTGTTTTGCAGAATCCTTATTATGTCCTAGAATTGTAATTTTGGTACAAAGAGTTCATAAAATACAGGTTGCATGTTGTATTTAAGTTTGAATCTTCATGCAAATTATTCATGTGTTTAGTGTTCATGAGGAATTGTGAAAAACTGTTGTTTTTTGAAGGCTGTTTGTGGGAAAAACCAGTGTCATCATTAAGTTATTATCAAGTCCTGAAAATTATTTTAAGTCATAGTTTTCATTTCAGTCATCTTTCTCTATCCCTTTCCTTAGAAAACACTTAGAATAAAATTTATCATTCGGAGAACCAGCTCACTCTGGAGATTCCTTCTTCGTTTAGATCACCCACATCTAAAGAAGGTTTCCATGTTTAAATAGATTGCTGAATCTTGTATTCAGCAGGGTGCAAATCTAATTGACAACACAAACCACTGAGAAAAATCAAAACATTATTATGGAACAAGCTAATGCCAAGCAATGCAATGTTTCATCAAGCAACATAGAGAAACTACATCCAAATACGCCTCCTAAAGAATTACTTAATGATGAGAAGACTAATAAAGGATTTGAAAAAAGTGCAAAATTCAAAACTAAAACAAAAGTAAAAATTGAACATCCTGAAAACACAGTGGGTGTTGGAAATGAGAGTAATGTTGATGGGAAACTAAAGCAAAATCCAAAACCTTGGGATGGCCCTGAAAGGCCTAGGAAACACCCAAAATCCATAACTTTGGGTGAGGTGTTTTAGGTTGCCAAAAATAAAAGGAAAAAAATAGGCACAATAATTTAGTCTCCCACAACAAAAAGGCTTGACGCTGAGGAGAAACTACCAAAGTGTTTTGAACTGTTAAAAAATGAATAGGAGGCTTGAATGTTGACAATGGAATTTAACTGCATATCCTGGAACATCAGGGGCTTGGAGTCCCCTGATAGAAAATACATAGTAAGAAGGTTCTTGAACCTTGAAAAGAAAAAAGACATAGTTATGCTATAGGAGACTAAAGCGACTGGATTCACCTTAGACACCAACTTTAAATTTATTTGGAATGGATCTTCCTACTATACCACAAAACATGAAAGAGGTAGGGGAGGTGCTTCTATCCTCCTCTCCAACCAATGTGCCCCACATGTGTCCAACCAAGATAGCTCTCCTTGCAACAAAGCAATTTGGGTCACACTAGAAAAAGATGGTGTCAGATTGGGCATCTGCTCCATCTATGCACCCAATGACCACATGGATAGAACAAGGTTATGGAAATGGCTTATTAATCTCCTTGACATACCCTGGATCCTAGGGGTGACTTGAACATGGTGGAGCATGTAGAAGACAAATGGGGGGAGCTAACATGTCTTGGAAAGGTAGTGAAAGGCATTTTTGGCTAATGATGAAAGCCAAGCTAAATTTGGTGGACTCGATGGAGAAATGTAAGAAGTATTTTAAGGGGTTTTGATTCACTTGGTGCAACTAACAAAAGGGTGGTAGGAAAATTTATTACAGGCTCGACATGATATATGCAAACAAATACTTCTTTACTTTCATACTAGATGAGGATATAATTAGAACAAGAGTGCAACCCTACACCTTTTTTGACCACCCCCTATTAAAACCAGATTTTATGTAAATCAAAACAACACTAATGTTACTAAAAAATAGTCTAAGTTCATCCTCAATACTCACTTATTGAAGATGAGGATTGTAGGGACGTCATCACATCCCTCAGAGAGATTAATAACTGGATGTTGAAAGAAAGATCCACCATTGATAGGTGGAATCAAAATGTTGAAGGTTGGAAAAAAATCTTCCAAACTATTGGAAAGAAAAGGGCAATGGATAGGAGAAAAAGAAGAGAATGAATTCTAGGAAGGCCTATTCCTGGCAGAGTCCAAAGTACAAATAGACCCAAGTGATGGACATTTGTGTGAAGAACTAGCCTTGGACAAAAGAAAACTAAGAAAAATCCAAACACATAAGATTCAAGGGTTAAAAGTGAGGGCCAAACTTAATTGACTAAGTTGTGGAGACAAAGGCTCCAAATTATTTTTTAACTATATAAAGGAAAAAAACTTTAAAGAAAAAATCAGACAAATCTAGGAGGGGACAATCTATTTACCTCCCAGGAGGAAATTCTAAAGTAATTCCATTCATATTTCAAAAGACTATTCACCTTTGAGGATGGGGGTGAAGGATGTCAGGGCGTTAGATAATTCATAAAAAGAATCATCCCAAAGAAAATTGATAAGGAAGACATAGCAAGGTTATCAAAAAATATAACTGAAGATGAGATCCAAAGGGTAATTATGTCATAACATGCAAAACCTCTCTCTCCAAGCTTGGGCGCCTAGTTCATGCTTATAGTGTGTTATGACAAATTCCTTACAAATGTCATATAACATGTGCCATAAAAGTTTGTCACACTTACAACACATTCAACAAACAAAGAATAAGTCAAACATGACTATTAAACTTATTCTTTCACACTTTTGTCATACCCCACTAAGGCACCACACTTTCTCCATTCAAAATATACCTTATGACGCGTCATAGATTATGTCATAAGATGACACCACTTTTCCTAGGTCCATGATTCCAAGATGGGATGCCTATCTCCACATGTAATGAATGTGTCATACAGTCACCTCCAATGGGGATGCCACCTAGCTAGTGGGTCCCACTTAATGACATGACATTGCAGGCAATTAATTAAAACAAATAAATGCAATAATACATTAAATAATTCAATGTTAGGACTCTAAGGTTGAAACACCTTATTCCCAACATTCTCCCACTTGTTGAAGACCTGCCAAGAGTCAAATTAAATCAATGACTTAGGGCCCCAAGGCCCATAGATTCAGAACATAATTTTTGAAGATAAAGAATCCTCCAAAGAATAAGATAAACCATCAACTAGACCAATAACCAAACCAGGTTGCCCTCATCTTACTGATAAACCCATAAGATCGAAAATAGCACCCACAACAATTGTTGATCCATCCAATCTGCCATACCTCAAAGGTATCCAAAATAACAGTAGAACTTATGCCAACAACATATCCAACCCATAGACTGCAATCAAAGGCTCCATGTGTCAAAACCGTCACTAAGAACACACACATCTAGGAACTCCCACTGCATGGGTAATGTCAAATCTGAAAAAGATCAAGGCATACCAAGTCTACCAATAATATCATATAGAAATTGTAAACAACATCATGTAGTACCAAGAAACATCCACAATGATATGCAAAACCTGTAAATGAGTAACCTGTAAGAGTAACTCTCACCACAAGTCTCCAAAGCTCTCCCATGTTCTCCACACTCAACAAAGGAAAGAGATAAAGAAACCTCCATGTCATCACCCAAGAGCATAAGTGAAAGCACATTAACCAAGTAAAGGTACAAATTTTTTATGCTTAACCTTTCCAATAGTTTCCATCCAAATCTCAAAACCAATGTAATGTGAAACCAAACATCCAAGAGGATAACCAAGACCAAAGAGAGAAACACTACACATCATATACCTGTGGAAAATCCTTCTACATACACCTCTAAATGCCAACTATGTCAAGTATGATCTCCTCCACAACACCCCAAAAAGCCATAACAAAACCCAACCATTAAATCACTAAGATAAAACATAACATATGTATCATGCAATCAACATGGATGTAAGCTTCTCAATCCAAAGAAGGTCAAACTAAATATCCATTTCCATATCAGGAAATAAGCCCAATACATCTCCTAAACTCAACATCAATGAATTTTCTCATAATGCATAAGGAGATAAACATGCCAACACTCCTCAAATGAATCCTCCAAAACCATATATCCTTAGCTTAAGATCCATATGCATGAGAGGAAAAACAATAATATAATACACCTAAAAGGAACAATGGGCAATACCTCTCAAGTAGAATGCTGAGTAGACCAAGAGTGGGGAATGAGAATGCTCCTCCAAGATATATAAGTCACCATGAATCATCCAAGAACACTCTCTTCATAGGTCCAAATTTAACTCACGTGCAACCAAGGTGTAGGCTCCTCAGATTTCCTACTGAAATCTCATCAAGAGTGACCATCTCAAAACATGCCTCTAACTGCAAGCCTCACCTAAGTCTCCAAGTATCCATGAGTACCTGTAACCATTCAATCCATACCAAACTCCATATGCAACATAGCACCATCATGAAGTAATCAAGAAAAATGATCAATGTACCCAATACAAAGAGAACCACTAAGATCAATGTCAAAGCTCCAATCATGAAATAAGAACATAATCATGACAACATGATCTAACCATTTCCTCCTAGGAGATCACATACAATAATGCACACATCATGGTCTCAAGAGAACAAGTACCATGCCGAACTCTAAACGCGTATCAAGAGTAAACCATGACATAATACCAAAACACTCTAAACCAATAAACATCTCCAAACACATGAAGATAACCATCTCCAAATAATGTTCATGCAAATGCGAAAGAACTCTTATGCAGCAATAGGATCTAAGAGATCCTCCTAGTAACATCTTGCAACACTAAAGAAGATCATCCATCATCAACTAATGAATCCACAGTCACTGCTAAAGCTTCCACTAAACAATGATACCAAGGTCTCCAAGCATCATGACAACCATCTCCTTAATGAAGATTCTTTATGGTTCTAACACAATAAAATGCAATATCAACAACACTAAATAAGTAGAACCAAAATCCCCAAGCCAAGAAGATAAACATGTTGACTATCCAAGCACTCAATATCATCTAACATCTCATCTCAAAACAAAATACCAATGACCATCGACAAGGCCAACTAATGAAATCTGCATCAACACTTAATCAATTTCATGGATATAGAAAATCCACATTTGAGTCATCCCACTGTAGCCAATGGGTAGCTAATCCTCAAACTACATAACTCGTAGATCCCAAACATTGAAGCATACGAACTCATCATCACATTAGTAACATGCAAAATTGAGATATCAAAGAAGATAACATGTAGATTTCAAGAATCAAACACTTGATCACCAACATACCTAATTTTCCAAACAAATCCACTATTGAGTACCATAGTCAAGGAACTAAACAAGTATTCCTTCAAATCTGCAATTGTTTTCATCGAGAAAACTCCAAGAGTTTGAACACAATATTTTCCATAGATCTACAAACCACAGATTTTTGGTTAACATGAAAAAACTTGTAAAAAATCATCTTCATGTAAATCTAAGACCACTTAAACATCCAAAATAATAGATCACACATATTTCATCTAAACAAGTGAATACTCCAGATCTACACAAACCCACAGTTTTTAGAATACAGGGAAACTGTAAAACCTTCAGAGGAAATAGGTTGTCGAGAAGCTTATAAAATATAAAGTATCCAAACTTCACAATCCACAAATCACCAATGGTAAAACATATACCAAAATCTCCTCAATCAGAAAGCTGCAAACCTCCTCAAAACATGCATGAAGCATACACACAAACCTGCGACTATCTTACATCTAGATAACCTAAGGAAAACATAATCTGAAAAATAGTTCATCCACAAATCTACAAAAAGCCGCAAGTTTTGATTTACCGTGTAAAACTGCAAACCCACCATGTTTTGTAACACTCATGTAAATCCATATCCACTTATCATCTAGAAGACCCTCAAGTCTGTATACAACCATAATAGGGAATAACAAACTCAAAAAGCCTTCCGAGATCCAGTATGCACCTTCAGTATCTTATTCTTCTTAAAATAAATCAGATTTTAATCATCTTGATACAAGCACATACTACTATGCCTTAAAGTAGAAACAAACATAGTTTAATTTCCCATGCATTAACCCTTTTAGGAAAGTTGATGTAGTTTCAGATCTAATAAAATTTTAGTAGCATAACGACATGTAAATTAACATTTCAAGAATGAGAAACACAAAGAATAGAAGAGAGACAGACATAAGAGAAGAAAACACGATATACGTGGGGAAAACCCTTTCGGGTAAAAAAACCCCACACTCCAAAGCATCAAACCAATGTATTAATCTGCAACAATAAGGTTACAATACACTTGCAAGCTCATAACCTTAACATGGAGACTACATCTTGCTCTTCTGGAGAAAATCCAACAACACTTCAATACCTGCAATCAAACTATGCATTCTACAATGCAAGGCATCCTATTTATAGTAGATACAAGCTTTGAGATGCTTCTAGAAGAGTTTAGGTGTCCAAACCCATGTGGCTATAATATTTCACACCATAGGCATGATTTGGACATTTGTACAACATTCTCTTACAACTCTTACATTTGTCATAACATGCAAAACCTCTCTCTCCAAGCTTGGGTGCCTAGTTCATGCTTATAGTGTGTTATAAAAAAATTCCTTACAAATGTCATATAACATGTGCCATAAAAGTTTGTCACACTTACAACACATTCAACAAACAAAGAATAAGTCAAACATGACTATCACACTTATTCTTTCACACTTTTGTCATACCCCACTAAGGCACCACACTTTCTCCATTCAAAATATACCTTATGACGCGTCATAGAATATGTCATAAGATGACACCACTTTTCCTAGGTCCATGATTCCAAGATGGGACGCCTAACTCCACATGTAATGAATATGTGTCATACAGTCACCTCCAATGGGGATGCCACCTAGCCCATGGGTCCCACTTAATGACATGACATTGTAGGCAATTAATTAAAACAAATGAATAGAATACTACATTAAATAATTCAATGTTAGGACTCTAAGGTTGAAACACCTTATTCCCAACAACTAGACCAAACTAATCAATATCCAGTTTTCATATGACACTACCATTTTCATAAGACTAGAAGAAGGAAACATGGAGTCTCTCATGGAAAAACACAAATTCTTTTGTAAAGCCTCAAGAGCCAAAATAGCCAATGCCAAGTCAAACCTGCTAGGGTGGGAGGATTCCCCTTTGAAGTAAGTTAACAAACTTGAGTTCCAATGGGATGGCCCAAACAAGAAAGTAAGATATTTGGGAATCACATTTCATATTTTCCCCAATCTGAAGGAAATGTGGATTTGGATTAGCTCCAAGATTGAAAAAAAGATCAAGAAGGGTGTAATAGGCAGTACCTATCCCTAGTTGGGAGAATTGAAGTTTTCCAAAAGATCCTCTCCTCTTACATCATCTACTTTGCCTCAATTTGGTTCTTTAGCAGCTATCAAGTCAACGAAATCCAAAAGAGAATAAGGAACTTTCTATGATCATATGGTATGGGTAAAAGAGAGAAAAACTTTGTCAAATGGGAATGGTGTTTCCAAGACAAATTAAATGGTGGAGTTGGCCTAAAAGACTTAAGGCTACATGGTATTTCCTTAGCTGTTAATGGATAACGAAAGCTTTAGTAGGTAACGAACCTTGAAAGATCTTGGTGAGAAACAACATATTGCTTGCTACCCCAAAGCAAGCCAAGTCTTGGAAGGAGTTTCCCATTAGTGACATTCTCATTAACAAAAACCCAATGTCCCCACCTAGTTCTCCAGTTTTCAAAAGCTCGTGGAAGGCTTGGGAATTCATTAAGAATAATGTAGAATTCAAGTCTAGTAAAGTAATCATCAACAGTAACTTGAAGTGCTTGCCATATAGTTCCATTTGGTGGAACCTTGAACATAACAGTAAACCCCTAGCCCTCTTATAGGGATGCTTTGCAAAGAAATGGGCCCAAAATGGAATACATACCTTCCAAAACATGTTGTCCAAGGGGCAACTCAAAGGCTATAATGCTCTGGCCACTTAATACAATCTTCCTCCCTCTAATATAAGGACTTACAATACTCTTTTGGGTGCCTGCAACGAAGCTAAATTTCCCATAGACTCTGGTATTGGCATTGAATTGGACAATGACCTAATTTGGAAGGATGGTACTAAGTTACTTAAAATAAAGCCAAATTAATCTACAAAAATATTACCAACAATATCTTTGTCATTGAACACATCAACAGTTGTTGGGGAACCTCCTTTTCCAACAAAAATCTCTAAGGAATCTTCTATTCTGTGTGGTACAATGTTATGGAGCCTAAAAATCTTGCTTCAAATGACTCATTCTACTACGAAAAGTCCTATTTAAAATAAATTACTCTGATGTAGACATATGTAGTGTCTGCAGAACTCCCAAGTCTATTTTTCACATTTTCTTTGAATGTTTTTATGCAAAAGAAATATGGACAATTTTTTGCAATGATCTAAAGATATGGGATATTGATAACAAAGTTAGTTAGAAATAAATTTTGTTCTGCGATAAGAAATTAAACAAAGATTATGTTTTGTTATGGGATTGTATGACCATTGAGATACTATGGCACATTTGGAAAGAAAGAAACGATGATAAATTCAATGGTCACAAGAGGGAACTTACCGAGTCTTCCAAAAGACTCACATTTCTCCATGTTGCTTTACAAGTCACAATAACCATGAAAATTTCAATGAAAAAATTCAAGAGACTTCTTAGTGACGGCATTGTGACAGTCAACAAGAACGAGGTCAAATATGGACACACTTGGCATCATAATCATGAGGATGCAAAGACCTTCCTTGGGGTATTGAGGGAATTCCAGAGGGCGTTCAATGATGTAGCAGCTAGAAATGAAGGAGACCAAGGGAGGTTCAACAAGCTAGGCCTTAGATAAATGAGGAAGTACCCAAAACATAGAAGAAATCAGGTCTAATGTGATGGGGTCTACTAGAGAACTTGAATGGGGAGATAATGAAGAATTAAGCCAAAATTGCAATCGATAACCTGTCATGGGTCTACTCAATCAGCTTCTCTACCTTCAACAAAGATATGACAAATTTATATGGCTTCTTAATTCTATTTTTTATTATATCCCTACAAAAATACTATATAAATTGTATAAGGCACTACTTTCTTCTAATGTACATGAACTGTATTGCACTACCTATGCAATTTTGTAAACATCATAAAGATAGGATGTTGTAAGCTTTATGACAATAATATAATTGTGGATAACTATCAACAATAATTGTTAAAGTGTAAACAACATAGAGATATGATGTTTTAGACTCTATGATAGTCATATAACTATGGACAACTATCAATAATAACTATTAAAATGTAACCAACAATAGCTATATTTTTAACATACTATACCTAATACAAAAAAAGTTGGATTAGTGTTGGTCGTTTCCTTTAAGAAGTGTGACACAACTTTGTACTTTTACCCTATTATTATTTATGAAGTATGTGGTGAAATACTTTTCATTTTTGGCAAATGCATTTTACATCTACATAAGTCTCTTTGTAAAAAAATAAAATACAACAAACTTTGAGTGAAGCATGTTGAAAAATGGAGGTAATTATGTAGCTTAATACTTTGTAAAAATATTGTAGTTGTAGATCTAATTAAGTATTCTTTGTTACAATTTCTTTGTGGATGATTATATGTTTAGATTCATTTTACCATTTGTAGAAGTAAACATAAGATTGTAGAAGAATAAGACCAGAAGAAAGAAGTTACACAACATATTCTGTGGAGAAACCCTTCCGGGAAAAAAACTCCACCAAGAATCAATGTATTATTTAATCTTAGAATAAGATTATAATAATTTCAATCCTTGCTTGAGATGCTTCTTTTTCCTTCAACAATTCTTCTTCACAACCTACAATAAAATCTGATAAACTCTCTTCAACTTGCTGCAACAATAATGAGCCTTGTAAACTCCAAAGAGTTTACAATTACAAAGCACAATGCTTATCTCACAAAACCCACATCTATTCTTTGCAAGTAGAGTTCTACCGTGAAGAACAATGTCAAAACAAGTCCTTCATCCATTTGGGTGTCCCAAACTGAAGTCATAACTCAACGTTGATTACAAAGATATCTTGTAAGCTTCTCCTCAAACTTGGTGCCCAAGAATGGGCCCACTTAACTTAGCCTGATAAAATATCTTATCATGCAAAAGTGTCAACTCCAAGATGCCAACTTGGGCGCCCAAGGTGGGTCCAAGTCAATCTATTTTAACTAAAACATATCTCTCCACCATTCATGCAAATATCATGCATGATTGATCATACCCTCTTAACTAAATGTATCACCTGTTATCTGTCATGCAACTGAAGTCATTAGCCATGCATTCCAAGTCAACTGAAGTCAACTAGTATTCAATTGAAACTAACTACATGCAACTGAAGATAACTGAACTGAACCATAACTAAACTGAACTAAACTGAACTAAACTGATACTGAACCGAACTGAACTAAACTAAACTAAACTGATGCTGAACTAGACTGAACTGAATTGAACTGAATTGAATTGAACTGAACTAAACTGATTTGAACTAAACTGAAATGAACTCCATGCATGTAAACATCAATTGCTAACTTCTAGTATCTTTACATGCATTACTGAAGTGTTATCTTTTACTCCAAATAGTTAACTTAACTCAAGGTGAGTTCCACCTTCCATGTGGGTGCCCCATGTGCTCCTATTTTATAGGAGCTCTTCATGGGTGTCCCCACATGTTCCTATCATTTAGAACTAATTACAAATGTCAATTAACATGTTCATTTCATTCAAATTTAATCTCTTTATAATCCTAGTGTTGGGGAACACTTTCCAAGGACTTAGGATATACATTCAAAATAATGTTTAGGATTGCAATTAAATGGCATCCTATTCCCAACATTCTTCAACTTGACATTATACATTGCAATTATTCTAAACAAGGAATCATTAATATCAATCAAATACAAGACTCAAGGCCAATTTCCTTCCTACACCAACTAATCAATCCATGCCAAGTTCAAATGCAACCTGCATAATCATGAAGCTCCAAGCAAATGATTAATACTCAAAACCAAGAGAACTTATCTGTAGGAACTAGTTTCATAAAATAATCTGCAACATTAATTAAAGTGTCAACTTTCTCAATTAATACCTTTCCACTCTCAACCATTTCTCGTACAAAGTGATACTGAACATCAACATGCTTAGTATGATCATGATACATAGGATTTTTGGCTAAACACATAGCACTTTGACTATCACATTCAAGTTTAACTTACTTGCAATTAAAACCAATACCTTTCCCAAGTCTCTATAACCAAACTACCTCTTTGGAGGCATGTGAAACCACTGAGTGTGTTGAACTCACATCCAACCAAGGTTTAGGCTTCTTAGTCTTTACAGTTGAAACAAATTTTCTTACAAGTAACCATTCCAACATATATCTGTTACCATAAGAGAACTCAAGCCTCACCTATTTCTCCAAGTATCCATGAGGACCTGTAACCAACCAATCCATGCCAAACTCCAAATTCAACATAGCACTATCATGAAGTAATCAAGAAAATGATTAATGTACCCAATACTTAAGAGAACTACACAAGATCAATGTCAAAGCTCCAATCATGAATCAGGAACATAAACATGACAACATGATCTAACCATCTCCTACTAGGAGATCACATGCACCATAACATATATACATCCTAGTCTCAAGAGAACAAGTGCCAAGCCAAACTCTAAATGCATATCAAGAGTAAACCATGACATAATAACAACCACTCTAAACCAAGAAAAAACCATATCCCCAATCACATGAAGATAACCTTACCAATGATGCATCCACATCACTGCCAACAACTCCCATTGAATCGTGGTACAAGCTACACATGGCATCATAACTACCATCATCCTCATGAAGATCACTCTTTAACATCAAGCAAAGAGTCATCACTAACATTTTTACATGAAATGATCAAAACGTGATTATCGTCATCCGAGGATTCCTCTATAGAAGAATCAAAACTATTTTTCTTGTTCTTACAATCCTTTTTCACATGTCCCGGTTTACCACAGTTCCAACAATTTACCTTACTTAGTCATTCTAACTTACCCTTCCCTTCCTTGTCTCCCTTAGGTTCCTTTTTCTCAGACCTACCTTTTACAAACAAGGCATCTTGGATTTTCATTTTAGACTTCCTCCTCATCTCCTCTGATAGGAGAGTAGGAATTATATTGTCCATCTTCAAATTTGTACCACTACCACTGATAGCAACAATTAGATTTTTCCAAGATTTTGGTAAAGAACAAAGTAACAATATGCATTTATCTTCATCTTCTAGCTTTACATCTTCATATGCTAACTAACTTAGAATCAAATTAAAAGCATTCAAATGATTTGCAATAGAATCACCATCTTTCATTTTTAAAGAATACAACTATCTTTTCAGATACAACTTATTAGTAAGACTTTTGGTTTGATAGATATCACCTATTCTCTTCCACAACTTATATGCAATAGTTTCTTCTGAAACATTCAAGAGAACAACATCAACAAGGCATAATCTTATGGTCCCTCTTTCATTCTTATCAAGCTTATCCCAATCCTCATCTGACATCTTTGTAGGTGACTTTGTCTCATTACCAACAACTAACCACTAATCTCTCTCTTCAAGGATATCCTCCATTTTTAGTTTCCACATCTCATAATTAGATTCATTGAATCTTTCAATATCTAAATGAGAATTAAAACTCATTGTAACAAACTTATTTTCCAAAATCAACAATAACACAATAGTAAAAGCTCCCACTACAGCCAAAATACCTTCAAACTTTTAAGAGAAAGGCGTCCCAAACTCTACCCAACTTCAGCTCTGATACCAAATGTTGAAAAATGGAGGTAATTATGTAGCTTAATACTTTGTTAAACTATTGTAGCTATAGATCTAATTAAGTATTCTTTATTATAATTTCTTTGTGGATGATTATCTGTTTAGATTCATTTTACCATTTGTAGAAGTAGACAGAAGATTGTAGAAGAATAAGACCAGAAGAAAGAAGTTACACAACATATACTTTGAGAAACCCTTTTGGGAAAAAACTCCACCAAGAATCAATGTATTATTTAATCTCAGAATAAGATTACAATAATTCCAATCCTTGCTTGAGATGCTTCTTTTTCCTTCAATAATTCTTCTTCACAACCTGCAATAAAATATGATAAACTCTCTTCAACTTGCTACAATAAATAGACAATAATGAGCCTTGTAAACTCTAAAGAGTTTACAATTACAAAGCACAATGCTTATCTCACAAAACCCACGCCTATTCTTTGCAAGTAGAGTTCTACCGTGAAGATAAATTTCAAAACAAGTCCTTCATCCATTTGGGCGTCCCAAATTGAAGTCATAACTCAACATTGATTACAAAGATATCTTGTAAGCTTCTCCTCAAAGTTGGCGCCCAAGAATGGGTCCACTTAACTCAGCCTTATAAAATATCTTATCATGCAAAAGTGTCAACTCCAAGATGCCAACTTGGGCGCCCAAGGTGGTTCCAAGTCAATCTTCGTTAACTGAAACATATCTCTCCACCATTCATGCAAATATCATGCATGATTGATCATCCCCTCTTAACTGAATGTATCACCTATTATCTGTCATGCAACTCAAGTCATTAGTCATGCATTCCAAGTCAACTGAATTCAACTAGCATTCAATTGAAACTAACTACATGTAATTGAAGATAACTGAACCATAACTGAACTGAACTGAACTGAACTAATACTGAACTGATACTGAACTGAACTAAACTAAACTAAATTGAATTGAATTGAATTGAACTGATCTGGACTAAAATCCATGCATGTAAACATCAATCCCTAACTTCTAGGATCTTTACATGCATTACTGAAGTGTTATCTTTTACTCCAAACAGTTAACTTAACTCAAGGTGAGTTTCGCCTTCCATGTGGGTGCCTCATGTGCTCCTATTTTGTAGGAGCTCTTCATGGGTGTCCCCACATGTTCCTATCATTTAGAACTAATTACAAATGTCAATTAACATGTTCATTTCATTCAAATTTAATCTCTTTCTAACCCTAGTGTTGGGGAACACTTTCCAAGGACTTAGGAGATACATTAAATAATGTTTAGGATTGCAATTAAATGGCATCCTATTCCCAACAAAGCAAGTATATCAAGACTTGACATTTTTAAGCCTTGGGATTATTACTTCTTAATTGAATTATTGGTCTTTCAAAAAAGATATTTTTTTGTAGAATTATATCTATGTTTGGTGTGTGAGAAACATCATCATCACCAAAACATCACACCTTCTCAAAACTATTTGTTCTTTCATTGCATTACCTTTCTTATAGAGTGACCTCTTTAGATTAGGGGATGGATTGCCTTCCCCACTCTTTCCTGTAATGTCATTGCTTACCCTTTTACATTGGGGGACATCACACATTCCCATATTTTCCATTGAGATTACATTCCTAGATTTATAATACCACTAGGGACCTATTGCATTGCCCAACCATTGTATGAGCATGCTCTTGAATTCCACATTGGGGATAATATCAATTCTAGTGCCAAATGTACATGCAAGGTGTTTTTTCTATTGAAAACTACACCACCATTTGTGTTTTCCCTTGTTGGGGGAAACCTTAAATTCTCTTGATGTCTATCTCCATTTTGAATGACCTTCATGCTTATTATTTGATACTTAACTACATGATTTCTACATGATGCACTTGTGAAATTTACTTCACATGATTCATGTTCTTACATGCTTACTTTCATGTATTATCTTCTCTTCTCCAATTCCTTACATTCAATTTACATGATTGGTTGGAGAGGGGGAATATATTTTCACAAACATTCCTATGATTAAGATTTCAAGTAGTGACAAACGCTACACAAAACTCATCACCATGTTAAAAAAAAGCCTTATCACAAGATGTAGAAACCTCACATCCTTGCATCCTCTAACATGCCACATGGTAGCACATCATTCCACTTTTTGTATAGGAATAATTTCCTAATCCAATCACTCCCTCTCATTTCATGCTTTTTAATTTCCTATATAGTTAAATAAGTTTATATTTTGTGCATATTTTATTTGTGAGATAAAAGCTACTCATTACACATTCTTTATTTACTTTATAGGTTCCCATGGTCATGCATGCTAATGATGATAAACACATAAAGGTATCTAGTGGGATACAATATTTCCCTACATATTTATCTTATAGGTATTTACTTTTATGTAGGCTTGTGCAAGCTCATTTAGTTTGGGATACACAATCCTCTTAGGATTCACATGCACCTCAAATTTGGGTTAAAATATAATGGCAAAATTTGTATACCCATGCTAATTTCCATTTAGTTTTGGGCCCATTTTGAGATAATACCTTAGTTCACTTACATAATGACAAATTGTGCAATCTTGTGTGAAGTTGGGCTCATTCCTTGATCCTTAACCCATCTCCTTTTACATACATTCTCACACATTTGGCCTTCTCTTTGTATTTGTACACATTCCCATACACTTGGAATTTATAGCATCCCTTGTGTTTGGACATTTATTTCCTATATTGATATTACCATTCCCTTGCATTGATTCAATCCCAAGGGTGCATGTATAATCATGTGCCTATATATTTGATTTGAATTTAAAAAATCAAATTCAAATGTTGTTGATCCATGCCCATTCTATTCCCACCATGAGCCAACTTGGTACATGTTTCATATGATTATTGATATTGCTATATAGTAGTATTTAAAGATAATAAGTGGAACATTAACTCACATCTTGGTAACATTCATAATTCATTGAATAATCATGTGTATACAAGAAATATTTATTAGAGGAAGAATTTAATTGATGTACTAAAAAGAACAACATTTACTTCAAAACCATCATCTAGGACATATACATGCTTCTTTGTTGTTTTTTTCGATCTTTCGCATGACCATAAAGCTAGCCTCTTAAATGGGTTGAACGAAGAGAACTTACTTTTACTGATCTAATAACCTCCTTAAGGTACTTTTAAATATTGCTAATATTTAACCATTAACAAGTAGTGTGTAATCAATATGGTTAGATATGTGAGTCAAATGATATATTTGCACCTAAGTTACCTATTTCTTGTACTAGAATGATTCAAATCCATCCATCATCAAGTAACAATCTCCCTCAAAGTTCCACAAATTAAGTACCCTAAATTGTCACATTTACTTTTTTAGCTTATCATTTAATCTTGAATTATCCACTTCCATAGCCATCAAATAATCTAAAAATAAATGTTGAATTATATGTATCTTATTGGATTAGCCTAATATTGAGGAAGTATTATTTTTTCATTTCAATATTATAACTCTAATTATATGGAATGAAAGTTCACATTGCTTTTAAATTTTATATTACTATTTTAATTTCATAAATTAAATATAAATATATTGAGATAATCAAATATAATTTTTCAAATATTATTAATATGACATAATATTTATATTATAGTTGTATTGTCTTATCATCATTACTTTTCATATTTTTTAAAATTTAATTCCCAAATAACTCTAATAACAAGATTTAGAGATTATTCAAATTCTATATACTAAATTTTAATCTACATAAACATTTGGTCATAAAAATATTATAATAAAAAATATGAATATTATTTATATTTATCATATGTCACCATTAGCAATATATGTTGAATCAAGAGAAACTAAAATAATATTTTAATCTCTAATTTAAGTATATTGAAAAATTTTAAAAAATGAAAATATTATTCATACAAATGTTGAAATGATCACTTTGTTAAAAAGTATAAAAAATAATTTGAATTTCATGTTTTTGATATAATATACTATTCTATGAAGAAATGAGAACAGATAAAGATTAAGTGATTTAACTATCTAAGAAACAATGATTAGTAAAATGACACGAAAGATATATACTTACTTATCATATTATAATCTATTTAAAAAGAAAGATTTCGATATCTATATAATTAAATTATTTTTATAAAATTTAAAATTAAAATAAAATAAAAAATATTGAAATGCCCACTTTGAAAAAAACAAAAGGACAATGATTATCAAGGTGTTTAAATCATACCCATACATTGGAATTTAATCTCTCAAATGTATGGATTATTAAGAAACTGCATTGCCCAAGAATTATTTCAGATTCAACCCTGATCTAATGCCTATAATTGAAGTGAGATAAATTATGCAGTGTAATACATGGAATTGGGGAGTTTGAAAGTCCGATTTCCAGCATCACTCCCAAGAATGTCACTCCACTGGTCACCAACATTGCCCAGTATAAGATATCCTTCCTTAACCAGTTGCTTCCTCTTCTCAGATTTGAAGGTCACAGCTGTCTTATAGTTGTCCCCTGCCTCTCTGTTATCAGAAAATTAGTTAGATCCAGGGAGTTTTAAGTTTACTTGGCCTATAGAATCAGTTAAGTACAGTGAACTTTGAACTTAAACAAATAAGCTACAGTGATAGTTGAGCTTGAATGAATGAGCTACAGTGAAATCATATACCTCATGATTAGCTCAGTCCACCCTGTGAAGCCAGACCTCACCAGATTCTCAGCAGTTACACTCCTCAAGTGCTCACCCCGGCCTGTGATAATAAAGATTTTCACACCCTTCAACTTAAGCTTGTTATAGAGAGGCAAAACCTCCTCCATTGCAGGTGCTTTAACTTCCCCCATCCACTTCTCTATTGATGCTCTGTCAGTAACCTCCCCACTGTAAATAAGCAAAACAGCCCACTCCAACATAAGTGTTCTCAAGCTCTCATGCTCCCTAATAAAGAGAAAATATGCATCTCTAGATTTTTTGAATCAACATTTCAAATTACAGTTCAAGTGTTAAAAGATAAAAAAACCACTAGTTTTCAAGAGTGGGTGTTTGGCGAGTTTTTAAATTTGAAAAAATATATGGATATCAAATATAAGATATATGATGAAATTGGAATTTTAGTAATATCTATAAATAATTTAACTCTGTATGTTTTTCTGTCGATGTTTCGAAACACTCTTCTCTTTCTAATCATAGATCACTGAATGTGATCTAAAACGTTGACAGAAAAACATGCACAGTTGAATCCAAAAACAATCTTATATATAATTTGGCTTCAGGCAAATTCACTGCCAACAATTCACCATTAACAAATTCATCTCCAACAATTCATTGTCATGACAAATTCATCTTGTGGAAAATTCACCACCAACAATTCACATCTCGTGGAAAATTCACCACTGACAATTCATATTCCATGAGATAAATTTGTCATGACAATAAATTGTTGGAAGTGAATTGTTGGCGGTGAATTTTCCTAGAGACATATAACTTCATGAACTGTGTAAATTCACACCAACTATCTATAAATCATCACAAAGAATAATAAAATCGAAGATAAAATCTTATATAATAAATCAAGAAAGAGATCTTATTGTAAGTTTAAATAAAAACAGAAAAAAAAAATATCATACAAAAATTTAAGCCACCAAAATCAATATCAAAATTCAAAGTAAAATTAACTGAAAAAGAAATCTGTAAAATAAATGCTTTTATCACAATATGATGTATGAATGAGTATATGATGGTTCTTGTTGGACAAGTAGTTGCTCTAGAAATTAAATGTAATCAATGCCTCAAATTTTTTAATCTTTTTTACCCAAAACTATGATCTTGGAAGTAAGGAAGTGTAGAGAGAAGAGTATCATCAACATCAAAGACCCAGGCTTCCTTGCCATGTCCTACAAGATCAAGGACAGTGAGATACAAGAGGGCCTGTTCAACCATTCTTTCTTGATCAACCTTGTACTGTTTAGATGTCATGTATTGGCCTATGTAATACACACATTCCCCTGGAACCACTTTAAAATCTCTGATGTTATTGAGCTCCACATTCATCCTCCAGCTCTCACAGTAGTTCTTCAGACTGTATTTCAGTTTTCCAGTGGATTTGATTTGCCTTGTGGGATTGATTATACTCCATTTGTCCCAGCATCTTCCCACAGGGGCCAAGGCAAGCAGTACAAGTATGTAGCCCACTACTGCACTTCTCTCCATTTCTTCTACTTCAAATAAGTCCCTGAATGATGGCAGTAGTTGGTGCTGAATTGTTCGAGTCAGTTGTGTGTTTACTGTTTATAGGCTTGTAGGGAGGGAGATTATTAAAAGTGGTTAACTTACAAAGCCAGTTTGGCGGGATATGGATGAAGCCAAATCCCAGGAATAATTAGCCCTAATAGCTCGCAATGGTTTCTGGATTAAATGGAGTACTATGTTCCTAATTTTCTTATTTAGATGGGTTGATAAACGAGATTTTTGCACTAATCAAATCAACCAACCATTAATTTTTACAATTCTTTGGTAAGAAAAAAAAGTGAAATCAAATGTTGGGTGTCGCTCAACAACAGTTCTATATTCTTTCCTTGTGTAATATTCATAAAAATGTTATTGTAGTAGCAAATTTATTTGGGCCTTTGGAATTTAATAGAGATGGTGAAAATGGCAGGCGTTTCATTTCTCTTTATTTTGGACTCACTTTGAATTGATTATTTTTTATATAATGATAATAGTACGAGTGACACATTTTCTCTTAAGAGTTGCTACAAAACTTAAACCATATTTATTTCATTTGCATCCAATCCTAGTGAATGGTCTTGATTCTCAATTTCCATTTTATCTACTTTGGGTTAGATTCATGATTTGTGAGATTGACCTAGATTTATCTCGCAATTTGTGGAAATTACTAAGCTTTTAGTTTTCAAATTCGAATTTAGTGCCAACCTAGCCCTTCCAACTAGTTGTTGTGTGCTAAATTGAAGCTCAAAATGTTATACTTGCTACCTTTAGAGTTGCATTTAAAGACCAACTCTAGTTTATTTTTACACACAAAAAGACATTGGAAAGACTCATTACCATAACTAGAGAATTCATCACTACAATGTCTACTCACACCAATATCTAGGATATCTTTTACCTATATTTTTCATCATTTTCAAAAAGTTGTCAACTTAGTATCCTATGTTATGTCAAAAGGTTGGCTTTCATTTATCTTTGTTAATTAATCCATCCTTAAATATGTCTAGGGAATCTATCAATTAGCATTGTTTTGACAAAGAATGCAAGTTGATTTACAAAATAAAGAATACACATACAAAACTTGAGAAATTTGAGCATGCAAAGAAGCTATTTGTAAGCACAATAGATGTTGTTTGTTGGCACCATTGCTAACTCTACCATGTTCCATGAATTCTAATGCACAATTGGGTGGGGATGCTCACCATACTTTAGTTAGGAACGTGAAATCAATAGAGATAACACACTAGATTTTAATCCTTTGTGTTGGCATGTGGACAACATGCACTTTAATGAGCATAAGGAATGCATTGATCAAGTGGTTAAGTGTTGCCACTTGAAAGGCCATACCTTGAAGGATTTATCACATGCAGTTAATGTTTGCATGTCATGAATATCACTTGTATTGTCTAAGATTGCCATAAAGTTCCCACATATAATGTTCATTAAAACATGTTTGGGTTGTTAATGGAGATGATTGAGGATGTCTTTTTGCCTACATTGGAATTAAGTTCAAAGAGGTGGTAAATTTAGATAATCCAAATACAAATTGTAGTAATGACCTCTTGCCACTATGATTGCCTATATATGTCCACATTATTTTTGAAGAAGTGTATGAGTTTAGGATTTATGTAGTGAAGATCTATTGAATTTTCTCCAACATTAACTTTTATTGTAAAATATGCTTTTGATTCCAAGTGTATTAGAGTGGTGGTGAAATATTTTGTAGATAGACCCTATTTTGATTAGTTTTCATGTATGTTCATGCCCTACACAAATATGAAATAAGAAGTAGGTTGGTCAAAAAAACCCCAACCTACACAAGAATTAGTAGGCAATCAAGATACAAATGCAGCCATTCTAGTTGATATTAGGTTTGAATTAATGAATATTGTGATGATTATATTTCTGAGGAATTATAGTACCAATTCGGAGTATGTAATCTACTTTATAAAAACCATTTCCTCACTAAGAAGATGATTAGAAAAGGCTTCAAGGAAGGCATGTTCAACCCTAATATAGGGGAGACTAGTTTTGAATGGAATGTTGATAGCATTGACATTACCAACACAAATATCATGTACTTACATTGAATTCCATTCTTTAGGATATTAGATAGGCTGGTGTGTTTCCTCCTTAGTTAATTTTGATAGAGGAATTTTATTCCAAATAGAAAGTCCATAAAAGTCTTGCCTTGTCTACTGTTTATCTTCCCAAGATGTCCTTCACACAAGCCTCTTATACCTTTTTACAATATATTAAATCTTTTTCAAAGACTAATCTCAATAATGTGAAAGTGCATGCCCTCATTCATAGCAATGATAGGGGCCAAGATTTGAAGAAAATATGATCATTGAGGTGCACATTTGAGTAGCTTTACATCTAATTGGCATGAAATTTTTATATACTAGTCAATTGTGAATGAGATCACTTTGGCCATCTATTGAATTGGTCAGTTTAACATAAAAAAATGTAAATCCTTGCAATTTCACATTATGTTTTGGACCCACTTTAATGTTTATGTCCCCTATGTATGTTGGGATGTACCCATGGTGCCAAGATCATGCTTGTTTTTTAAAGTATCCATGGTGTATTTTTTATAAAACTATTCTTCTATTATATATGCTTGTCTTTCCCAGGTGTCTAGAACTTTTGGTTGTGACTACTGCAAAGAGTTTGGTGTGATGTTGTGAATGTTGGTGCTAGTAGCATCCAGTAAATTAGTATATGGTGGGAATTTATGAGTGTTTCACATACATGGTTGTGTGTCTAGATCTTTGGTAAAAGATATTTGAAACAAAGATTTAAAATGGATCCTTGAGGCCTTGGACCCTATTATTTCCCCTAAAACTCTATTTTGTAGTCTATTTTATTGAAACAATCAGTGATCTCAGACATTCTTGCATCTTTGGACCACAAATTTGTAATCTTTGTATTTTTGGTATTGAATCTTTCATATGAACAATTATAATAACATAGTAGCATTCTTTGAAGATTCTTGAAATTGTTCTACATCAAATAGATTTTCCTTGGCTTATCTACAATTTCTTGGGGGTGATCTATATTTTTGGCATTTAGATCTTTCACATGTGAACTAGTATAATAACACTTATTGGGATTCTTTGAAGATTCTTGAAGTATGCTACATCCAACTATATTTCCTTAGCTTATCTAAACTTTCTTGAGGTGATCTTGCACTTGGTTTTGTAGATTTCATCTCTATATTATTGCATAAGGTGATGGTGCTCCCATATTCTCTTTTACTTCTTTCATTGTTGTAAAATACATTGTAGTGTTCTTGGTATTATTGAGTTTTCACATCCTCTTGTCTACTCTCACATACAATATTTTAGTTCTCTTTGTAGACCTCAAAGTAATATTCATAGCTTCTTGTCACTACTTTTAATTTATAATACACACATAGGCTAAGAGCACACACTTCTTTATCAATATTATATATTTGTTTCTCATGGAGGTTGAAAGACCAAAATAGGGACTTGACCATTCATGAAAAGCTCCTATGTGCTCCCCAATTTTTTCTTTTGTCTTAGCTCTAAGTTTTATTTGGGCTCTTAATGGCATGAGGTTTTTTTTCTCTCATCCTCTTATCTATTATTTTAGTTCCATGAAATACAAATATTGGAATATTTACTTTCATTTATAGTTTCCCTTAGATTGCTAATATGTCATTGTTATTTCTTGTGCATAATTGGGCATAGAATTTGACGGAGAATACATGTTTTATCAATAATAGATGCTACAATGTGTATGGGATGAGGTCCAATGGGCACAAATTTTTTGATAGGAAAAACAGATTTTTGAAGGATCCAGACCATATACCAAAGAACAGAGTTTTGGAAAGGGCAATAATGACCAACCCGAAATATCAGCTCCACAACAAGACCAATCAAGATTTACAATTTACACTTTTCTTGTGGGAGCGGAGAATCATGTCGAAAGAAGGCTTAGAGGATTTAACTTTTTTTTCCTTTAACTGTGATCCAACCTTCTTCCACTTGCGCCGCTTTACCATGCCAAACCAGCTCGCTACTTTCATGAGTATGAAATCCAACAGCTAGTAGATTTAGAGAATCATCATGATTCCTTTGCATAGATAAAGACTTTACAGAAGAACCGCCAGAAAGGGAAGGCAAAGCACAATCACCTAAAGTGGAAGTCTTAGACTTAATAGGGAAATCCGGAGCATCCCCGCTAGTTGAGACAATAGGAGGGGGCATCCCTAATTGATTAAGGAGAAAAACAACCACTTGAAAACTCTTATTTTGATCAACTTTTTCCTCAACCAGAACATAATGTTGTTGAGAGGCACCTTTCCTGAAGTAGCTATCTTAGTTTTTTTCTCAAATCCATAATGTGCAACACAAATGTTGGTGTATTGTGCAAGCATCCTTGGTAGTGACTTCTAGTCTTCAACTCTAGGTTCCTTTTGATTTGTCATTTATAATTATAAGCTTAATTTTTTAATTTAATCTTTTAGAATTTTGTCAATCAACAGTCTCTCATTTAGCATTTACTTTTTAGCTTAGTGAAAAACACTTTTTACAAGTTTGAAACATTTTAGGATCTACTAGATTGAACTTATTCTTTTAGATTAGAATATTAAAAAATAATTTTATTCTAAAGAGCTAATTGTATCCTAGTGTAGTGCCTTGATAAATTTAAACATAGGAAATCAAAAATATTTGTATTTAAATAGATTTTTCACATTAAATTTTGGTGAATCTAATGCCTTAAAATTCTCATCCTTCTCTTTGATCCATTAAACAATTAAATCTTGCTAAAGTTTCTTCACCATCATGCATTGTGTGTTCTAAACCTTCTACACTTAACCTCTTATGAGCTTCACAACCCAATATCTATTTTTTGATCATATCATTCATGGAAGTGTTTTACATTTAAAAATTTCTCATTTCATACCACCTACTACTCTCATTCAAATAACTTTGGATTTCTATAATTTATCCTATGATCCAAAAATTACTTGTTTGTCAACTACTCCTACCTCAACATATCACAACATTGAGAGAGGGTTTGACCACAAAGCCGCCCTCTCTATTCTCTCTCAATATGAGGTGTACTAACTCAAAAATCACCTTGTAGATTGTCAATCCACATTTAATATTGATGAAGTTGTGAGTAACATCTATGGTCCCATTCTTGATATAATGAGGAATATATTACACAATAATTTGGAAGTCCTATATTTCTTAAATGACATATCCATAGTTGTGAACAATAATATTTCTACAATAGTATCCACTTTTAAGAAAACTCAAGACTGTCACTCAAACATTACACATAATCAAAATTCTATGTTCCTACCAATTTTGAGTGCCCACACGATGAATTCTACACATGTGGCCACTTCTATGATTCCAATATGTAACCCCATCTTCTCAAATGGGCATATTCCTCAAACTCAACCCTTTCCCTTCAAATGTTTTTTGATCACCTTAATATCTTACAAGTCATTCAATCTTAAACCATGATATCACAACCATTTCTTTTTATGAATTCAAAAATCGCCCTCATTTTCCTATTTTATGTTTCATGTCTCATGGCATTTATGACATTTCCAAGACATTATCCATACTTCTTGCTTACCCTAAGTATTAAAGCATTGAGGATGGTATATATTATAGTATTGAATGGTTGTGCTTATTTATAAATGTTTATAAAATATAATTAGTGTTTGATGTTAATTATGATCATTTATGATGTAGAGATACTTTTGGGAAAAACTAACCCCTATGTAGCAAAGAACTAGCCACCTGTAGCAAAGGTTGTCTATCAACCTGCAACCAAAGAAATATTAACCTACAACAAAAGGTGTAATCATCCATAACTGAAGGAGGTAATGATCAAATATTGTGTAATGTCCCATTTTGATGGAGTTCGACTGATCAACATTTACACTCCAAAAGGCTTTCTTATTATTGATCGATTATATCTAATCAATAATTTATTCTCTGACTATAAGGAGGTGGCAAGGTATTCCTGAATATATTAATGATTCAATACAATGCATATGAAGAAAAGGTAATTGATAAAATTGCTATGTTCGTCTAATTAGATATCAGCTCCCTTGTGGTCAAAACATGCATCAACCCATTCAATACTGTCATCGGTTATATATTAAGAAGCAATGGTTATATTGACGATTTTATGTTGGGAGAAGATATCAGGCTATCATTATTGACGTGGAGATTATTATTTGTCCCTTGTAAGGTGCTTCCTTGTTGGATGTCGCACCAATCAGGAGGAAGATTGTATAGTGATAAACATATGATGAAGATTGATTGTCGAAGCTTGTGGGAGACTACTTTAGCACAACATCAAATATTGTATTGGACGACACACCTTGGATACTAAGCAAACATTAGTTAATCAAGTTAATGAAAATAATGACATGGTTAATTAAGAGACAAATCAGAGGAGATACAACTCCTCATGCCCAATTGAGGATATATGAGGAGGTTCTTAATTCTTCAAAGAGATCATTGAATAACTTACAAGCATATACCTCTTTTAATAAGTAGATCTCAAGTGCTCCTAAGGAGCCTAGGAACATCAAGTTGGGCTGCATGAATAACCAATGGACATTCAAAAATAGTGTCCCCTTTAATTGCATGAATAAGAGCCTTTTTTTATCAGAAACAAAAATATACTTAAAGGATCATATTGTGACATCAATCATCTTTATAATTAGAAATCACATGTTCTAAAAGAATAATTAGAAACATCACTAATTTTGATGTCATGACATATCTAATCGCATGATTATATAGAAAGCATGTAGAGACGACGATTATTGAACTTTCATTCTTGAGTTAATTCTCAATTCAAATATCATTTACTGAATTATAGCAAAAATTGGTATCATTGTTATTATCATAATATATATTTGTACTCATATATATATTATTGGCATAAAAAGGATATAGAGTTGCCCTTTTGGCATATCTTAATATCAAATTCTAAATAATAAATCCCAAATGTAAAGTAATTCTACAAGAGATACTTATGTGATTCGTTGACAACATGTTTACAATGTTAACCCTTAATGAATTAAATTATAAAAACCACCAAACTTGGGCATGGGTTATTACAGTGGTAGCAGAGCTAGTGAACCTGCTAGCGTTTGGGTAAATGTCAAGAAACTTGATTAATCATGACAATAGAAGATATCAAACCATTGGCACAATTACTTTATGAAGCAGACAACAAATTTAGTATTGAACTACAATCAAGGGATGATGTCTTGAACACACTTAACGAGGTGGAAGAATGTTTGATCCATATTGAGTAGCCATCTGAAGTGTTAGATATAGCTCTAACTCCTAGAGTAACAACCTTGAATCATTATAAATGGTTGAGACATCATGATGAGGAAATCAAGTTGTTGGTTACCTCTTATTTAAGTGAGGTAATGAGAGTTTCAGTACCTCTAGTTCCTTATGATGACGACATGAGGAAAGAGGTATTGAACATGATTGTAGATAGTTTCAAAGACCTAGATGACATCAATAGTATGCATTACTCAAGAAGGATGATCATCTTAAAGACATTTGTAGAAATCAGGACAAGTAATCTTCGTGTGGATTTAGGGTTGCAAGATCTAATCTACATGTACCATCATTTCTTTGCCATGATCAAGAACACACATAATGAAGATGTGTTTGCAGCCATGACAGATATTATGATTCTAACTATCTAGGAGAGTGATGTTTTCTCCCGACCCACCATATCTACACTATGGCCTATATGGAAACAATAATGGGTTCCCTCTTCATCTGTGTGTACATTGTTCCTCAATGTGTTCACACAATGTGAGGAAAAATTAAACCTCACTTGGAAAAAGAAGAGAAAGAGAGGATCAATTCAAAAGATTAATGGGAGGAATTTCCTTTAGTTGTACACACAAAAGATGAAGGCAAGAAAATGCTAGATGTGGAAATTGTCCATAAGGAGGAAGAAAAATCTTCATACGTTTATTCTATCAAAAATAAAATAAGGAATGGGTTTCATGAGGGTCATGAGGCAACCACTAATGAGGATTCGATGCGTGAGGAACCAACTAAAAATGATAATGGATTCACAACTACTATCTATAGATGATAACTTCTTTCATTTCCATGATGCAGGAGGTTTTTGGTTTAACTTTCAAAATGAGCCTATGAAGAAAAATACATGTGGAATTACTTTTGAAATTGGGATTGCTCTTACTCCATCTCAAGAGTCATGCATTGAGGATGAAATTGAAGGGATTGAGTCTAATTCTTATTCACCTCTTGAGGAGTACATGATAACGATCAACAATTCAATAGTTATGGATGAGAGGAGTTGTCTTTCTAATGAAAGTAAATTAGAAGATGCATTGTACAATAGATTTAATCACTTTGATGAAATTAATCAAAGAATTATGGCATTAAAAAAGATGAAAGGAAGCCAGGTTATAATATGGATAAGTAAGAAGAGGGAGATGGAAGAAATAAATCAATAGAAACAAAATTCGGAGGAAGATAGAGACAAAACAAATAGGGAGAGATTTTTATGAAGCAATGGCAAGCAAAAAACTAGGGGAACTAATGGATAGTGCTGAAGATGTGGAGAGGACTTGACGACTATGTGAATGGTGGAATAAGAAAGCTAAAACATGCCAAGATGGTAGCTTCTCGGGCAAGAGAGAACTTGCAGAAAATTAAACAAAGGCATGCACACATAGATGAACATGAGATGATTTTTCAGACTAAGTATTGTAATTCTGATATTGCATCAAGGTTTCCACACACCCATCCACCTAGTCAATATTCTCAACACCTAACATTGAAGACTTTGGAGGTACATACACCAAAGGAAGAGAATGTGAAAAGATTAACAGCTAAAGATCATGAGGTCTTAGATCTATACAAGCAAAAGAGAAGCTGAATTGAGATATGATCAACAAGCATTACAAGATGCAGAAAATCAAAGTGAAGTAACTAAACACTTCAAGGAGCAAGAAGACAAAGGAAGAAATGAGATTAAGGAATTGGACAACATAGATGAGACCTATGACTCGAACCACTGTCCAGAACAATCAGATAATAAAAGTTTAGAAATAGTTGGATCCAAGTTAGGAGCTAAGGATAACTTTTATTTAAGTAATCCCTTGTTTTGAAGTTAGAAGCTAATGTGACCTATGATGAATTCTCTTTTTAGAGGTTGGATAAAAGAATCATTATTCCAAAATAATGTAACTAATGTGATTTTTAGTATACCTACATAACATTAAGTACACTCAAACTTGCAAAACTTGAAGGAAATCCCTACTAGGAAAGTTGGAAGGGCTCCCAATTCATGGTGTTCTTGAAAATGGAAGTTACAAATTTTATAGCTTGTATAGTACACATAATAATGTGGAAAACTTAATTCAACTTGTGCAAGAGGTCAAGGCGAGCTTAAATGAGCTAGTTGTTGATTTACAAACCAATACAGAAGAACACTATGAAGGGAAATTAAAACCTACTTGTGCATGATCTATGACTTGTAGATATGGCCTGAGAATGTTGATGGGGCATTAAGTTTATACCACAATGCAATCAAGGTCAACAAGATTACATTGGGATTTAGTGAAGCCAAGGATGCCTTGAGGAATATTCAAATGCCTCTTCTAGAAGCATACTACCAAAATTTGGTTGCTAGAGAAAACATGGAAAGGGCCATTATGATCAAACAAGTAGAGGAAGAACTTGATTGGATACATGAAGAGTTTGAACAACAAGAGGATTGGGTTGAGCACGATGATAGCTTTTAGTTGATTGATAACCTACTTCTTGGGGTGAGTACTGATATAACGATTTCCAATCCATTCATTGAGTTGGATAGTGGAGATCTTTCCAATTTTAATAAAGAGATGGGAGTTGAACATAGGATTCGGGATCCAGGATTGGTGTAGTTGGTACTTTACTCCACAAAGGTCATGCTAAGTTTCCTAACAACTCTTGTCATGATAATGATTGCATCAGAGTGGCACAATAGGATTTGGATAAGGCCCTTGTGTTTACAATAAAGGTTTGTACAAACTGCCACAATTTGTATGGGATCTTAGAACCATGTTTTTTGAGGGCAAGCAATTTTAGGTGGGAGGACTTGTAATATCTCATTTTGATGGAGTTCAATTGATCAAAATTTTCACTCCAAAAGGCTTTCTTATTATTGATTGATTATATTTGAACAATAATTTATTCTCTATGGCTATAAGGAGGTGGCACATTATTCCTGAATATACTTTATGATTCAATACAATGCATATGAAGAAAAGGTGATCGATAAACTTGCTATGTCTGTCTAATTAGATATCAATTCACTTGTGGTCAAAACATGCATCAAACCATTCAATGTTGTCATTGGTTATATATTAAGGAGCACATATAGGATCATAAAATATTTTATTGGATGACACACCTTGTGGGAAGATTGTATAGTGCTGAACATATGATGAACATTAATTGTCAAAGTTTGGGGGGACTACCTTAGCGTAGCATAAAATATTTTATTGGACGACACACCTTGGAAACTAAGCAGATGTTAGTTAATCAAGTTAATAAAACTAATGGCATGGTTAATTAAGAGACATATTGAAGGAGATACAACTCCTCATGCCTAATCAAGGATATATGAGGATGTTCTTAATTCATCAAAGAGATCATCAAATAACTTACAACCATATACCTCTTTTAATAAGAAAATATTAAACTTTCTTTGGAGGAGCCTAGGAACATCAAGTTGGGCTGCAAGAATAACCAGTAGACATTCAGAAATAGCGCCCCCCTCAATCGCATGAATAAGAGCCTTTTTTATCATAAACAACAATATACTTAAAGGATCATATTGTGACATCAATCATCCTTATAAACATAAATTGCATGTTCTAAAAGAATAACCAAAACAACATTAATTTTGATGTCATGAAATATCTAATCGCATGATTATATAGCAAGCATGTAGAGACAACGATTATTGAACTTTCATTCTTGATTTATTTCTCAATCTAAATATCTTTATTGAGTTATAGCATAAATTGGTATCATTGTTATTGTCATAATATCTATTCTTACTCATATACATATGATTAGCATAAAAAAGGATATAGAGTTTCCCTTTTGACATATCTTAATATCAAATTCTAAATAATAAATTCTAGATGTAAAGTAATTCTACAAGAGACACTTTTGTGAATTGCTGACAACATGTTTACATTGTCAACCCTTAATGAATTAAATCATAAAAAACACCAAACTTGGGCACGGGTTATTACATATTGTGGAAATGGTTTATCTATAAATAATTATCCTTTTCAATGATTTTGTCACTATCAATAAAGATAACCATAAAGATAAGAATAAATTTATGACAAAAATAGATTGTGGTTTATAAATGTGAAGTATGCCAAGTGTCTTGCATGTTGTCATTTATAACTACCTTATTTATGATGAAGAGATAACAAGATTATGATATCGATTCCTTTGCATGATTAAGTTTCCTATTCATTTTTTTCTTAGGAGAGGAATAAGTCATATCCCTATGTTTGTGGATGAGTTAAAATTTGTTAATAAGTTGTTTAGAGTCTATAATAATCAGACTATTTAGATCTTGTATAAATAGAAAATCTTGTATAAGTCGAAGATCTAGTAGAATTTTCTATCAACACTCTTGTTGTAAATGTTGTTGTTATCAACTTTGATAAAACTTTTATAATGAAATAAATAAAATAGATTCAGTCAATTAAATGGATTTTCGAGTTGAGATTTGATTAAGATATTGTGAGATTGCAGCCACTCAAGCAAGTGCCACTTGAGGTAATTGTAGTACTCTTCATAGTTTAGATTATTTGTTAATGTTAGAATAGATTGTTAAAGTTGTGTTCCTTGATTTGAATTAATTTTATAAATCGCAATCAATTGATTATCAACAATTACTTAATAATAGGTTCATTATAAAATAGTTACAACATAATTAAATTATTTAGTCACTATCCCAATAGGAGTATCTACCCATAGCAATTGTTACATAGTTAAAGTTTATAAGATAGGTTTTGTTTCTAGTTAAATGTATTTCTAGTTAAGTTTTTTTTAGTTAATTCTTCTATATGCAATCTCTAGGAAAACTTAGAATCCTTAACTACACATACAGTGTTGGAACCATCCAAGAAATTACGATTCCCTAGTTGAAAAAATTAAATATAACACACTTA
>VDFB02086081.1:288793766-288809216 GCA_007258455.2 Sequoia sempervirens
CTTCAATGATTTTTCTAATTGACTCTTTTCACTACAAATATATTTAAGTTTTAACAGAAGAGGTCAGCTGAGACTCTGCTCAAAGGACCAGAGAAGACATATTCAAACAAGAAATTAACCATAACTAACCCTCTGAAATTCAAATTTCTCATTCTATGGGCCTTCTTCTCCATGGTGGCTCTCTTCTCCTCTCTCATTGTTCTCTGTTTTCTCTTTTTTGAATCTGTATTTATTTTAGAAAAAATCTTATATATCATTTTTTCTTCAAAAAAATTGCATGTACCAGCTTTTTTTGTAGTTTATGTTTTAACCATACTGGAGGCTGCTTAGTTTAAACTTCTTTTTAGCGACAACAATATCTTCCACAGTAAAATGAGGGATTAGCTAATTAATTACTTCGCAGGACCAGCAGCAAAATAGTTGATTTCCTATTTCAGTTTCTTCCAACACCACTACATTATACAGATTTCCACTTTTTATTTATAGATTGTATAACATAACTATGTGGCTTAAATCAAAATGCAAAGCGCAAAATTGGTCAGCTACATCATACAGAGTCCTAACCTGAATAATAGTGAAACCAAAACAAAATTATCTTTAGGCCGTTGGATATTCAATTTACACACTTTTGCAAAGTCCATACTTGCAGAGGGTCAGTGACTTAAAGGCAGAGTATCAATGGGAGGTCCAAGGTCTAAGTCCTAGTTGGTTTGCATCTTACAACAATTCAAAGGAAGATTGAACAAATGACAGGCCGCATGGTATAAAGCTTTATTCCGATGGGATTACTTGGTTACCCTTTTCCCAGTAGTCTTGCACTTGATAATAATATATGCATGCATACCTCCTTGTGCCTCGAGATAATGTGATAGCCTTCAGATATATATATAACACATTTAAATTGTAGAATGTACTTTTCCTTATTTGCAAAACAGCTTCGGCTTACATTACTACCAATTTATTTATCCTCTTAATATCTCCACCCTTCCAGGTTTAACCCCGGAACGTTATGACAGTAAGTGCTCCCCCTTACCATTAGACGCTTGAATCGTAAATATGTCAAAGTTCTAAACATCCTGTTAATTTCAAGTTTGATGAGTCACGGGCTACCTGTTGATAATCACAGCAAATTAAACAAATCCAAAAACAGTGTTTATTAATCTTGATTTTCTGTACCATCTCCTAGTTTTATGTGTTATTTACCCCCTTTTTTGGGAGTTTGTAAACACCGCTGCAAGCTGGTACCTGAAAAATGTTTTTTAACGAATCCATTTATTTTTATATAGTACAGATAAATTCGGTGGAGTGATCTCCGTACCATTTCACTGGTTATTCCAAGCAATAACCTATTCCTTTTCAAGCAATTTTAAGTTTTTTCTCGGTGGCAAAACCTGCCTATAGTAACTGTTCTAATTAAAAATTTCAAGCTTCAACAATCCATAAACGTTGTTCAATAATAGCCACAAAAGAAAACCGTGTCTAAACAGTTACGAAATTTGATGATTCAGGTCATACTGCATCTTATGATTTGAGAACATGAATGACTATACGACACGGCCCCATCTTAAAATTCACAAACATGGGTCGCACTCAAATATGTCCATAATTGTTACACATCATCCTCCCCACAAGCTTGCTGCCCCGATCATCATTACACCACAACCCCTTCAACAAACAACATTACTGGAAACAAACCATAGGAAAAATCTCTAGAAGAGATAACTAAATCCAAATGTCAGGCCAAATATAAAAAGACAATTATGTTATAACACATGAAGCCGAAGAATTTGTCCAGGGTGCATACAGTCCAAAAGCACAAAACTACAGAAATTAAGATCGAATTCTGAGCTGAAATTTTCTGTAAACAAAAAGACAAGAAACCAACCAACCTGTGGAGTACGTGAACGGTCCCCTTCATCATTTTCTTCATGCAGAACATTAAATTCCATGTTAGGGCTTTTGATTTCACTGGCGGGAGGATCTGTGTTGATGGAAATGCATGGATATCATTTCTATCTCGCCATCTGCATTGACTCGGCACTGCTCAATCTCCTCGTTTTCATCACACGACCTGTTTACGAGTGTATATCCAAAAGGCAACATTTATGTGATTTAATTCTGCGTTTATTGGTAATGAATGTCATGCAATTCGTTACTTAGTTGTCATGCAACGTCCGGAAATCTTCCACAGCGAGGAAGATAGTCGGACGTATTTAACACTTCTCTGTTTCCACGAAACTGCTAGTGTGACTAGATTTTTTTGTGGGGCCGAAAGGAAAAGAAAATGTAAAATCATTTGTTTATATTGAAAAAAAATCCTTTATTCTGAGGTGTACAGGAGACAGGGTTGGATTTTAGTGGCACGGATGAACCCGCCAAGAAGGGCACGTGGGCTGTCAAAAGAAATGCCCGCACGTGACAACATTTAAGTTGCACCGAATTTGTAATGATTTTCTTGCATGGGGATGTAATGATTTTCTTGCATGTGGATCCCAAGTCAGAGTAAAAACAAAATAATAAATAATAATAAGTGAAAGTCGGATATTTTATTAAAGGGTATTGGTTTATTGGTGAAGTTGAATGTTTCTTGTTATAAAAATATTCAATTCAACATTAATTTAATTAATAATTCAAGTCTATGAGTTCAGTATTTTAATAGAGACTGAAAACCCACTAGTCTAGAGAGTCAATAAGAGTGAATATAAAAAGATGAATGATTCAAAGGCGTGAACACAATTCAACCATCACATTATACCATGAATGACCTCCTAAAGAGTTATTTTATAATTTATATGAATGTGTAATTTTTTTAATTTTTAATGAATAAATATCAATATTGTGATAACTAGTATAATTATCTTGAATACATCTAAATTATTTTATTTTGTTAAAGTTATTCTATTTTAGAATAAATTTTAGTTTTGATGTATTTATATTAATACTCTCCAAGTAGCAATGACTGTCAAACCACTCATCTTACAGAATTTAATATCATACAATTACAATTCTATAGTAGAAATTCATTTATATTTTATTTCTTAATTTTAAAATTATTATTTTTCTCCTTTCTTATTGGCTTAATTGAAAAACAATCATGACAAAATTGAATATTTGTTTGCAGCAAAGTTCAAATTTTTTATTGAAGTCTTAATCAGCAAAGTTCAAATTTTTTATTGAACTCTTAATCAGCAATAAATACTACAATGAAGTTTACCAATCTCTAATAAATGTTACAATAAAATTTATCTATCTCAATAAATATTACAATAAAATTTACCTATCTATATTAAATATTATAATATTTACAAATTTTAATTTGTAAAATATTTTATGTTTGAATGGTAATATTTTCCACACTAATTTAATATGTGGTAACATTTTCAAGGCTTAATAAATAAATGTGAGTACAAATAGGAATACTCATTTATCTGTTGCATGCAATTTTTTTAATTGACAATCAAACCAATCATCTTACAAATTTAATATCACACAATTACAATTCTATAGTTTAAATTTATTTATTTTATTTATTAATTTTAAAAATATTATTTTTTCTTAGTCATGACAAAATTGAATATTTTTTGAGCAAATTTCAATATTTTTATTGAAGTCTTCAATCTTCAATAAATACTACAATAATGTTTACCACTCTGTAATAAATATTACAACAAAATTTATCTATTTGCAATAAATATTACATTAAAATTTACCTATCTGCATTAAATATTACAATGTTGGAATCTTTTAGAGATGTTGATAAAATATTTACAAATTTTAATTTCTAAAATATTTTATGTTTGAATGGTAATACACTACATTTAAGCATTTAATACATGGTAACATTTTTCAAGGCTTAATAAATAAATGTGAGTATAAACATTAAATACCTAGCAAATTTTTACACACTCAAATTAGGTAAGGTTGTTGTATGAAGTTGTATTTTGTTTGTTTTGGTTCATATTTGACATTTTTTGGATACAAATAGTTGTCTTTGTTGCATAAAATAGTGGATTTTTAGGTAAGTTTGTACATTTTGCAGTTGAAGGATATGTGTGATCTTTTCCAAGAAATTAAAAAGCATATTACTAGCTACAAACTAAGGTGAAAGGGAAAATAAAGAACACGTGCAGCAAATTGTTGGAGACATTAGGTAAGGTTGTATCAAGTCTTATTTGTTTTGTTTTGTTATGTATTTGATAGTTTTTGGATATGTTTTGCTACGTAGTGCACTATTGAAATTACTATTCAACTATAGATTGTTGGATATATGACATAATTCTTGAAGGGCACACAATCTACTAAGGGGGGTGAATCAGTAGATCAAATTAATTCAAAACTCCTAACTTTGTTACAGTTATCAGAATATACGATTCTTCACTACTAACCCCAATGCAAGTAACTAAGCATGAAACATGAATCTTCACTACTACTTAGCAACATCAAGAGCACACAAACACATAAGAGAACACTAGATAGGTGGAAACCCAAGATGAGAAAAACCACAATGAGAATAGTTGTTTGGATCTGTTGTCCAAATCCAACCTCACAAAGTAGAAATATACAAGTGAATTTTACAATATGAAGTAGGCACCAACCTACTAGAGACACCAATCCCCTAATGTATTTGTAGGCACTAACCTACTAGAGACACCAATCCCCAATAGAACAATGCAAGAGGTAGAACACCAATCCTACCAGATTATGGAGATAAAGCTTATGGATCTTCTGTATGGCTAAGGACCTCTCATACATGTGCCAAAGTTACAATTAACACTCTTCCACACTGCATATGATCTTTTGATACTAGTGCACACACTAGAATGCAACTTTCCCTTTCATATTCACCACCTTCTTTTTGATTTACACCATAAAGCAACTTTTCTTCACATAGGTGTAATTCTACTTCACCACAACAACACAATACATCCACACAATAGGGAAATATATACATGACATTGAATTAACACTCTTCTATGTTGGATAGGGATCCAGAAATAGCCAAGATTACATAAGGTGGACCTAAATTCAAATTACATGAAATGTGTAGCAGGTCAATCCAAAATCAAATTTTGTTGTTGCCAAAAGAACATGATACCATGCACTACCACAAGAACCTTAACCAGGTCCTATCTTAACACCACATCCAATATTTGAATTTTGTACGCTACTAGTCATTACCGCACAGGTCTCAAAGACCAATTGGTTGATAGACAGACATAGATAACCTTCTATCACTTCAAATATTTTGCATGAAAAACTCCAAAATATGATATAACTAGTGTAGACATACTCTCCTCTCAAACCACAAACCCAAACTCTATTTTTGAAAGAAATGTGGACCATAATTGTATTGCTAGAGAAATCTCTCTACCCTGATAACTAATCTGAAACACTCTGACACAGCCTTCAAGACCACCACTATCATAGTGAATAGATACATGCATGATATTACAAGTATGCAGTAGTCATACAAACACTCCCCATAAGCTAGTAATGTATATTTCTTGATTTAGTGATATGATTTGACAATAAAATTACCAACACATATAGGTATGCAACCACACTGATTATCTGATATACAAAATGCATATACAACAAGGGAATATAATGTTCTATTTCAAGTACTACTTAGCCTTACACCCTTGACACAATGAAATCCTTTGACATTATTCCTCTTACTACATTAGTGACAACCTTTGACATCAACTACACCAATGACAACCTTTTTTCAACAACTCTAAGTTCAAGGTTTTGGTTGCTTTACTAAATAAAATTATTCTCTTAAAAAATAGAGTTTGGCCATTAAGACTATCTGTAGTTTCTTGATGTTTGGTTTATTTTATAAATGTGTTAAAAAAAGCTATGAACTGATATATTATTGTTGATTGTTGAAATACACACCAATTTTATAGATGTGGTGTACTTTTTAGATGTTCCATGTTTCGATTTGTAATTTTTTCTTTTGTAATGGAAATTGCTAATTGGTTCACCTTGTGATTTCCATATCATCCTCTTTATATCTTTTTTTTAGAACCTTGGGTGTGATTTTTCTTCATGTTTCAAATATTCACTTTCTAAAATTTTGAAAGCACTTGTTTCTAAAGCATTTAAGATTGAGTGAATGAGCAATATGGCTTGATTAGCTAACATGTAGACTTTGTGTCCTTCCATTCGTTAACATATATATGCATACATATGCATGATACATATATGCATACATACACATACATAAATGTACATATATGTATACATGTGTATATATGCATGTATGCATATGTTGTACATGTATTTATGTACATATATATGTATTTTTATGTATATAACCAATTAATAATTGTATTACATTATTATAAATATAGTAAATATACATCTGCTTATATATAGATACATATATATGTATTTGTATATGTATAAATACAGCTATACATATACATACATGTATCTATGTATGTAAGCCTATGTTCTCCTATTGTCCTCAAAATTTGGTCAATAATGTCACCATGTCGAAAACTCATATGGCAGGTCTCATCAATAATGAAGATGTCACACTTAGTTCTAAAGTTGCTAAGACTAGAATCATATATCTAGATTAGCTTTTTCTTCTTGTGACATCATAGTCCTATGAGAGCATGGCAAGAACATTTTTAACATATGACCATCCTCTTATACTAGGTGTGATAGTCATCTAGGTAATCCATTTATCTATCTACCACTTTATACTTACCCAACCACATGACCACATTAATCATGGTGTAGTCTTGTAGCTAATTTTGTAAGGAATATGTTCCAACTTGTCCAAGAAATCCTATGACAATTAAATCAAGTACTTTTACTAATGACAGTCCTTAAATCTTATGTGAAAGGTATTTTCTAAGTTACCCTTCATTGTTCAGTCCTCATAGATTGTATGGTGTCTTCTCATGTATGATTAGTACTTTAATGCTTACGGTAGGGGTAATGAGGTTGATGCTCTGTATGAATCCTAAGACACTCTCATTTTGTATCAAAGCTATGATTTCTCTTGTAATCTCACTTCGAACTTCATGATGATTTCCAATGTTTCATCCCTTCACTAAATTCCTCAACAACATTGTGATTGCCCTTATGGAAAATATGGAAACATTTAGTTTATGATAGTCCTAAAACATGACAATATTTAGATTCACATGAGATACGACTGTCATCATTCCTTCTCAAAATATCAAGGGTTATGATTGACACAAGCTCACAACCACCACAAAATGATATATAGGTTTCTACACTAATTCTCAAATTTCGATCCGATTCTGATATATATAGGTTTTTATGGTAATGGTCAAATTTTAAGATGATCTTGATATATATCCTAGTATATATCCCCTGTTGTGATTTTTGGGCATGACAAATTTCCAAGGTTTCAAGCTTCCCAAAACTAGCAAAAATTTGCAGCAAGCCAGAACACATGCTAAGTACAGACAAGATTGGAGAAGTCCTTAATAGTTGCTAAGTGTAGAACATGATCCAATTGGTATTGCACAACTCAATTTGTTAACATGATAAGAGATATTTGATAAGACCATTTTGTACCTAAATGTGATAAGAATATCACAATAGAACCACCCTGCATAATATAGAATCATTACAACCATCCTAAAAATACAAAAGAAAGTATAGAACCCTCTTCAAATACATAGAAAGAAACCTGAAAAACAAAGGAAAGAACACAAAATATTTTTGGTTGATATATGATTACAATTTATAATTAGGTCAAGGATGCTCTTGCATCAAGTTCAAACTTTACCTCACTAAACCCTCAAATTATGTCTCATAAAACCCCTCTAACATTCAGTCTTACTAATTTTTCTCCTTCTATCTTGGCATTATTGCACATATATTTGTGCAACACTCCTCTAGATGCATACTTCTTATTTATTCTCCTTTGCATTGTAATAATGCCAATTTTCTTATTTCTCACTATACTAATCACAACCTATCATTTCTTTTTTGAATCTTAATAGCTTCACTCCTCACCCTTTCTTTATTTTCTTATCATATCCCTCACATTCTTCTTTGCCTCCCCTTGCCCCCAAGTACCTTCACCCCTCTATTGAACACTCGAAATATTGAGAGGGAGGGTGAATCAGTATTCTTTGAAACCACTTAAGCATTTAAACATTCATTTCAAACATCATATTCAAATTGCAGTAAGGAAAGAAATCGTGAAGGAAATCACCAAACCACATAACACATGAACACCATATTTTTACGTAGAAAACCTAAAAATGGAAAAACCATGGTGAGGATTAGCTCACAATATATTATACCGATCATAACATATTACAAAAAGGCTCACTACCAAGTGGACTCACTGTCAGAGAATAAGAAAAATAGAGAAGAGGGGTGGCTTACTACCATGATTTGAACTACTAATAATGTATCTACAATATGTAGGAGATATAGTTCCAATAGAGCTTAACATACTGAATCAACACACTCCATACTATACAACTTCCACACTTTTCTCTACTTCACATTTGCATGCTCTGCTTAGGCATTCACATCACACATTTTCTATAGTACACATCACATCTCTACAAAACTGAAATGAACTTATATATATATAGTGTATATATACATACATATATATAGTGTATATATACATATATATATATATATATATATATATATATATATATATATATATGCATAGCATATATATGTATATGTATATATATGTATATATATACATATACATATATGCACATATATATAGCATATATATGCATATATATGTATATATATGCATATATACATATATATGCACACACACACACACACACACACACACACACACACACACACACACACATATATATATGCATATTATATCCTCAAACACTTGCAACATCAATTAGGTTAGTCTAATTAGATGAACATAACTTGTTGGCTCAAGATTCAAACAAACACACTTCACACATTAATTCAAAACTTGCAATGCATCTAAATAGGTTGGCATGGACCTATAATAGCTCCCACATAACTAATCAACACTTCCTTTAACTCTGCACGACACCAAACATATTAGGTCGACACCGCTGATGAGACAACACCAAAATACACCAACTGATTATCCACAAATTAACACGCAGACCTCCAAAACACATGCCACTTGGACTATACATCCTTCTGACACTTGTATTTACAATTCTATAAATCTGCATAACCAAATATGCTTCTACAATGGAATGCATACCAATCCAAACATGTACTCTATTTAGGTAACACTGTCACTAGAAAACTCGATATTTTGTCAACCATAACTTTTGCAATGGATTACATAAAGACATGAAACTTTGGATTTAAGGTCCTCCAACATGTACCATAATTTCCTTAGAAATGCAGACAAAAATACCTCAAGGTGAACCAATGCAGACCAAAAAACTTGATGCTTTATAAACTGAAAGCTACATTCTAGAATGAACCAAATATTCAACATATCTATTTTGCATTGGAGCAAAAAAACTACTTCTCTATACTGGATTACCATCACCATGCTCACTCATGCTTCACCAACCAACTATACCTCAATATAGACATCAAACCACAATGTTGAAATTAATGAAAACACTATATAAACTCATGCTCATGTTACCAACAACCATATCAATGATAATCTCCTCAAACTTCCAACACCCTCCCCATTTTTCATTGATGGCAACAACATGCATCAACTCTTCTCCATGTCCTCTCCAAAATACTCTCCATCTTTAACATCAACGGCAAAGGGTGCATATATATTTCTTGTTCTTTGCTCCCCTTTGACATCATTCACAAATGCTTTCTATTATTTTTCCTTCTCCCCCTTTCATATATACATGATTTACTCACATACTTCCCCTAATAGTGCTATCCATCAAAACTGATCAAAATTTGCATTAGTATACTATCCACTAGCTTTCGCATATATACAAAGAAATTAGACTATGAAATATGAAATGCATAGATCTAAAAGAAATATATACACACATCAACTGGAAGAAGTGTATAACACCTAAAATTTTGTAAGGTGTGCCTACCAATCCTTTTTATCGTCCTCCCAATGTTTCTTGGCCAACCCAAGCATGCGGTTCAAAGCCTCAAACTTCATGAGGAGTTCTTCTCCTTCATTTGGAGTACTAGGTACCGGATTCAACTTTATTGATTTCTCTGCACTATTCAGAGCACTAGATATGGGAGTGAACTTTGCATTCACCAAGTCTCTGAGCTATCCAAACTACACTATAATATATTCTCTTTGTTCATGTAGCTAGAAGAATTGTTCATACAGATTTTCAATTGCTACTCTTGTGGATCCATCTGCATCATTTCAGGGTTATAGGCACTGTATGCCTTATCAATCTATGCCCCAATGTAATCCATCTCAACCTTTATGTTCTTAGTTAAACTAGGTCAATTCAAGAAAAGTTGAAATAGATCCTTGGCCTCTACAACATAATTTTGCACTTCTTTCAAGTTGTTCTGTAATTTTCCATATGTAGTGGCACATTTGTCTATCATATCATCCAACCTTCTATCATTCACCTTCTTATTTACCTCCTTCTCCAACTTCTCTTCAAGTCTAGCAGAATACTCTTTAAAAGAATCAAGCAAAAGTTTCAAATTTTGCATACTGGATAAAGAATTATCAATACTTACTCTAGGAATACTCTCCTGTAGCACCTTCACTACTTCATCTATCAGCTCCACACTCTTTTGATGTGTCTACAAGATCTCCTTTATAGTAGAGGCATGGAATGCATCATCGAGTTGTAACTTGTGCAAAGGGGACATCTTGTCCATATCTACTTGCCCATGCTACATTAGAATTTGTAATAACTGGGTAGAAACAACAGGTTGGAACTGTAATTGCATGCTCAATAAACTCTTCAAGGAGTCTTTGAAGGTTTCAGAGGACTCTCCAACCATCTTTACATTCTCTTCATCCTTAGCCTTTTTCCTTATCACCAATGTTGTCTTCTTATTTTTCATCATTCTTCTCAGCATTGTCGCACTCTTTCTCATCCTTCTTCTCATCATAAACATATTTTGCATTATTATCTAGAGGAGGCATATTTTATGTGTTTTGTGCCTCATTAATCTTTGGGTTGTCTTGGACAACCTCTTCTTCAACATTATTTTCTATTTTTCGGAGGAGGGGAGTTATGACTTGTTTGAGTATCCTCCTACAACTCTTGATCAACATTTTCTTCTCCAACATGTTTTCTCCTACTAAAGAAGTGTTACTAGTAACATTTTATTCTTTTGCGCTCACATTCTCTACTACCGAATGGGTATCTTGCACATTCTCCTATTCTGCTTCATTCTCATGTTCCAGAGCATCTTCATGTTATGCAAATTTTGGAATATTAACATCAAGGACAGAGACATCATTATTCATTTATTCTTCATATTTGGGGTCATACCTAACCTTTTTTTCTAAATCAACAACCTTCTCAACTGATTCATTCCTGATCCATTCAATATCATCTTTATCTCTGCTCATTAGGGTAGTTACCCTTTGTTTAGTCCTGAACTCTTTATTGTACAATTGAGCTAATTTAGCTTTGTCCTCATCTAAAAAGGTAGTACTAACTTTCTCTAAGGAAAAATTTCTCAACTTTTCATTTTCATTCATTGCCCCTTCTCTTCTTGCATATAATGCACTTTTTGAATCTTCAGGCAATTAGCCTTCAATATCATTTATTCTTACAATGATTGTAACTATATATCTAACAATTGCCTCTTCTATTATAGACTTATCAATGTCATCCTTAGTGGTATACAAGGCAGGAACTTGTTACAACATTTCATGCTCCACTATACCATTAAATAATGCATCTAATTCCATACCTGGCTATGTTTTCTTATCAGGGAAGACTTATCCTTCTTCTTCTTTGCTTCCAAATCTTTTTCTCCTTTACCATACTTGGCTTTATTTTCCCTTACATAAATTTTAAATTCATTTTTATGTTTCTCCACCTTCGCTTCAACCTTGACCTTCTTTGTACTAGTTTCTTCTAGGGATACATCAAAATTTCCTTTTCTTATGAGAGGTTCTACTTCTTCCTCTTCTTCTTCACCTTGACACTCAGGTTTCTTTCTCTTGTTGCCTTGGCCTTCACTCTTCTCTGTTGTGGGGAAACTTGTTACTTTATTGGAACACTCTTTTCCTTCACAGGTGCACTTTGATGTTTAATTGGAGCATTGGTTGGCTCCTTTCTCTTTGGTTCACTAATAGAGGGCATAGTCCTAGAGAACTTGGAGGTGACTGGAGGGGGGGTAGATGTTATACCATATCTTCTAATGCTAGATGCACCTCTCGAAGAGCTAGACATGCTTTTGACTTTCTTCACTTGGTCCTTTTATAGATCCATCATCTCGACAACTTGTGCAGTCATCTTATCACCAATTTTATTTATTTGTTGTTCCCTCTATTGCATGTGCACAACACTAGAATTCTCCTCATATGTTCCAAATTTTTCCTCAGAGGTGTCTCTAAGCTTGTTAAGCATATGGTCATCCAAACCAACAATTACATCCTCTACAACTTCATATCCCATTTTTGGGATCCACATAGTTCTAGGCTCAATAGCCTCCCTTATGCAACAATCCTTTTTCACCATGAAGATGATGTCATTTTTGTACGTTTCCACCACACTCTTCAGAATCCTTTCTTTGGATTGCATATTCTCTTGGAAAGTTTTAAACAATCCACATAATTATTTCTTCTATGTGTCTTCATCACCTAATCTCATCAGATGGTCTCTATTGAATGCACAAGACAATTGAGAGGGGGGTGAATCAGTTGTACCTTAAAACTTCAAAACCATCATATACATTCAGATCCACATTCATTCATTAAACCCTTAAATATGTTATGATGAATTAACATGAAAATAAAATAACATAAATTGAAATAAATTAACACCATACACAAGAGAACACCAGACTTACATGGAAAAGCCAAGAAGGGAAAAGCCACAGTGAGGATTAGCTCGCAATATAAGTAATATCAACACCAAATACAATAGGGCTCACTACTGAATGGCTCACTACCCAAAGAAGAAAGGCTCACTGCCATAATCAAAATAACAACTAGAATTCAAAAGGTCAAACATATAATGCTCCTAGACCACCTAGACCTTGGAATACATGGCCTAACAACGGAGGGGTGTCTACGCCCTTGGATAACACTAATTCCTCTGAAGATAGGTCCACATCTAAATTGAATTTGGCTAAACTGGTGTGAATGGAGATTGTAGACTTGCACAAACACAACAAACAATCACACAGTTAGATCAATATGCAAGTTTAAATCCACATTCCCCATAGAATTCATTTACAATGCACAAAATAGGAAATAAATGAACACAACAAAGAAAGCTATTAAATCCTATTAGAGGATGCAAACTCTCAATCCCATGGCGGAATTGGTGCCATTTTGATGTCTTGTAAGCTTTGTGATTCCTTGATGATGATTTGATGATCCTTGATAAAATTTCTCCATAACCTAGCTATGAAATGAAAAAAAACTATGAAAATGGATGAACTTGTGCATCGTGATCTTATATGGATTGTGGAGAAGATTGTGGAGGATTGATACAATAGAGGATGCCTCTATTTATAAGAAAGAATGATGGAGGATTGAAGAATAGAATGAATGTGGGATTAAAGATCAACCAATAACAAAATGCCACTTGTCAACATGCTATTAGAGAGGGATGGAGCACATTTTCGTCAATGTGCATGATAAATGTCATTAGATTCAAATTTGAAATTTGAAAGTGACATGATGGAGGGAGAATAAAATGAAGTTAATGCCACTTGGCTCAAGGCAAAGGACATGTAAGAGGCTTTTAGTGCCTTGTTGGATGTACAAACCCTTTTGGAGGGATTTTTCAAACTTGGAGAATATTCCCTTTTTTATGCCTTTTTGAAAGTAAATAGAGATTTAATAAATCAATTAAAATGATTTTCATGAGCAAGTTGCAAAAGCTAGAGGATTTGATGGATTAAGATTAGCATTAATCATGATTTGATTAATTTAAAGGGAGATTAGCTTGATTTGACATTTTGATTTAGATTTTAGGATTTAAATAAATCAAGAATGAGAAGAATAATGATTTTAGATTTAATTAAATAAAGTTTGATTTATTTAATTAAAGAGGGATGATGTTAGATTAAATCAAATAAAATTAATTTATTTAATTTAAATGAGATGACCTTAGAGATTAATTAAATAAAATTGATTTATTTAATTAAAAGGGAGATGATGACTTAATCAGATAAAATTAATCTATTTAATTAAGAGATCAAAAGTGATGAATTTAATTAAATGACTAGCAAAGGAGATGATTTAGGATGAAGCAGTGTTAGTAATTAGGATAAGGTGTATAAGATCAATTGGTACATTTTCTGTGTCTACATATTTCCCCTCTTTGAAGCAATGTACCCGTTGTGTTGGTTTAAAGAATAAACTGTCGAGATCAAAATTCAAAATTTTCTCAATTTTTTTGGATGCCCCAGCGAAAAGAAGTATACCGGTACACTGTCCCCTTGAGAGATTGAGCGAAAAGTTTGTTTTGAGGGTCGATCTCACGACAAAGAGGTTCAAGATCAATTCAGCTCAAAGAGGACTAGAAAGCTCGAATGTTTGATGTAGACAATTCTTGATGATATATAGATAGTCATTGACTATGGGTAGCCTCATGTATATTTTGATATAACACACAGATCCAATTCTTGGATAGAAATGTTAGTAAAGATAGAAGAATAAGAAGAAAAAGATGGATAAAAAGAGGATCCAACAAGTCTATGAGTCATCGAGACTTTATTAGATATGATGATGAATGATAATGATGATGTTTTGCTTATCAAAATTAGGATTTTAAAAGGGCTACTTACCTTCTGTTTGATAACACACATAGGCACGATGCATCAAGGTATAAAGAACCAAGATGGCATTGCACCTAGTGTGATGGACTTTGACTCGACAAACAGATAGGAGTATCCATGTTCACACCTGGCATACAGAAACCTTACTAGGATGTACTTCAGATATTTCAAACATCTCGAACCAAAACACGAAAAATCCTAACAATGTAATAGTCAACAAGTTGTCTATAACACCTTCCATCCATACCTAATAAAGCAAGTATTTTCCAAGGTTATATTACAAGAATGTCCAATGAGCACAACAAACAAAAGATAATGATCATTGCCCCATTCCTTTATCTCTAAATCATTTTGATTAGACATAATCGAGAGGTCATTGGAATGAGCACAATAAGATAAATCAAAGAAAAAATTAAGCAAGCAAACAAGCCAATGTTCTTCATACCTCGAGCCAAAGGGATGTGTTTTGTTTAGGATAAGTATCCAAAGTGATTTTCCAAAGATAATGCCCATTATAGAAAGGATGTATCCTAGGAC
>VDFB02086081.1:290238275-290341884 GCA_007258455.2 Sequoia sempervirens
AGGATATAAGTATGGACTTTGTTCTTGGCTTCCGCTGGCGACAAATCTAGGGAATGATTCAGTCTTTGTGGTGGTTGATAGGTTTTCGAAGATGACACATTTCATTCCATGTCAGAAGACCCATGATGCAATCCACATTGCTGACTTGTTCTTCAAAGAGGTGGTGAGGCTACATGGTCTGCCAAAGGGTATTGTTTTAGATCATGACACCAAATTTGTGGGGTACTTTTGGAGGACCTTGTGGAAGAAACTGAAGACAGAGTTGAAGTTCAATTCTGCACACCATCCACAAACAGATGGGTAGACAAAGGTTGTTAACAGGAGTCTAGGTAACCTACTGAGATGTTTGGTAGGAGATAAACCCAAGGGATGAGACTTGATCTTACCCCAAGCAGAATTTTCTTACAACAATTCTATCAACAGAAGCAATGGTAGATCACCGTTCCAGATTGTGTATGGAGGTAGCCCCAGAACAGCTCCAGAATTGAGGAAGATGGACCAAGAAAAGAAAATAAGTGTTGAAGTTGAATATTTTGCAGAGAACATCAAGAATATACATGAGAAGGTACAAGAACACATTAATAAGATGAATATGCAATATAAGACTAAGGCATATCAGAAAAGGAGGAATAAAGAGTTTCAGATTGGCAATGAAGTAATGGTCCACTTGAGGAAAGAAAGGTTTCCCATGGGAACCTATAACAAATTGAAGATGAAGAAATTCAGTCCCTGTAAGATTTTGAAGAAGCATGATTCAGGGAATGCATATGAGATAGAGTTGTCTGATGGAATCAACGTTTTCCCTGTGTTCAACATTTCAGATTTGACAGAGTATCATGAAGGTGGAACAGAGGAAGCACTAGCAATAGGGCAGTATGGCATTTCGGCACCTACTTTAGAAAGGGAGGAGATTGAAGCAATCTTGGATAGTCATGTGGGAAGGAGTACCAGAAATAGGCAGTATGAAGAATATCTAGTGAAATGGAGAGGAAGGCTTGTGGAAGATTCATCCTGGCTATCTAAGGTAGTGGTTGACCAGTTGGGTTTTCCTCAACCATCTAAGACGTGACGGGGTCACTTCTCAAATTACCCTGGATGTCTGATGCAGGAGCATCCAGTGGTGTAAGGGCAATCTTGCATCACCCAAAAATAGTTAAATTTCAAATTTCTCAATTTTAGATGTTTTACAATTTTGGATACCCTTGTCATAATGAAATTCCCAATTTATGGTTTTTATTTTCTATTCCCGGGTTGAAAGATATTTCAGTTTTAGTTTCCCAGATTTGCACTTGAAAATCTTCTAAGTGAGATTTGAGGCACTTAGAGCTCCCAGATTGGCCCCAAAACTTGCTGAAATTGGCTTAGCAAATTTCAAGCGCATTATTGACTTCGAGACCTTTCCAACGGTTCAAATAGGTCGTGAATCGGAGTCCTGGATCAAAAGTTATGGCCCTGGGAAGTTGGCGCACACTCAAAAAAGATACAATTGCAATGTACTTTTGAAATTTGAACTTCAAGTTGTAATTTTCGGTGCCAAACTCCTAAACTCAAATTTGACGTTGTTTTGGCTCCAACCAATGAGGAGCTCTATTTATGGGTGGGTTTCTAATTTTGCAACTTTTAGACAAGCTCGCATATTGCGAAAGGGTTATTCTATAGCTTTTTGTAACTTGCATGTGTTGTAGAACTTGGGGATTTGAGATCCTCTGCATGTAGGAAGCTCCATTTTCTGAATAATAAAATTATTCTCTTGTTTGTGGGTTATTTTCTAAGTCTCGGGTTGCGCCCTCATCAAAGTAGCCTTCTTGATTTCATTGGCAACTCATCACAGCTGCAGAACTTAGACTTTGGAGGGTGCATAAATCTAAATAGTGTCATTGATACCATTCGCCATCTACCACAACTGAAGTTTTTAGGCCTTTAGAGAGCTTTTAAGTTTAAACGGCCTCCTTGGTATTGTTCTCAAACTATATCATCTGTAGTACTTGAAAATAGAATGTTGTAGATGTTTAAATAATCTCTCTGACTCCATTGTCAACCTGTCTCAGCCGCAACACTTGAGCAGGACAGGAAGTTTAAAAGTCTAAATAACCTCGCTAGTTCGTTGGCTTTACACCTACCAATTGCATTTGTTTGAAATTTTCATTAACCCTTCATTTAATCCAACTCATGGATATCCTGCAATCATGGAATTCCATGAGATCACATGTCTTTGAGGCATTTTCTTCTGAAACAGTTTGCGTGCTTTGTTTAGGCTTCCACATTTTGCATTATGTGTAGCAGGTCACTTGTAACTACTACTTTTGATAAAGAAAAAAATAAAATAAAAAAATAAAAATCATGTTTATATTCTTTAATGGATGTACCTTTGTTATTACTAGATATTTGTTTCAGTGCATATTACTATTATTATTTTCAGATTGTTTCATTAGCATCACCAGTAACCTCCACAAGAACATTATCCCTATTAAAATGATGGAAATGGTTCACATCTCTCAGAACAATTTCTCATGCAACAATTTTGGAGATGAAATTAGATATGTAAGGTAGCAATCATAACATACTCGAAGGTTTTTGACAACTCTATTAGTTGTTCTAGGGACAATGATTAACAAATCAAACACAATTGCTTATTTTTCACATTGGTGGCTGATAAATAAATTATTTTATTTTATTTTATTTATTTATTGTGTACATTTAGTAAATCAAGGAAAGGTTTAGATATAAAATATTAGTAAACCCAGTGAAGTTAATAAGAGTGTTACTACATCCTAATTATTAATAATTTTATAATCAAGTCAATAAAATATTTATTTAGTATTATATTAATACTATTCATTTACTTATATTTTAAGAAATCGTTAATGAAGACTTAAATATTCATTCATTAGGACTTATCACATGATGGTAATTGGTTAATAAAATGTTTTTCCTAATAGTTATCATCGGGAAAATGAAATGATGGATCAAATATCATTCTGGCATAGATAAGTAAAAAGGGGAAAAATGAATAGGCTATATTGGGGCAATTCCATATTTGAATTGGGATCAATGATTGTATTCAATAAAAATATTGTTTTAGTTAAGAATAAGATAAGTGGTAGATTTTAATATGAGATATGTTATAGAAAATATATTTGAGTTTTGTTATTGAAGAAGGTGATAATGCTGTATACACATAAAAATGGTCATGTCTATAATCCTGACAATTAATTAAATATTTATTATTTAATTAATTTATCTAAAAGTCCTCTACATATGATTAAATTTAATTAATTGTATTGTATTGTTCATTCATCTTATTCTTTCTTCATGATTAAATAAATTTATTTTATTTAATTATTTTCATACGTCCACTTAATTAATTAAATAAATACATTTTATTTATTTAAATTAATTATCATTGTTTGAATTTAAATTAAATCTTTGATTTAATTAAGTTTAAATATTTCTCTTTCTTCTATTTTTAATTCTTCTTCTAATTAATTAAATATTTCATTTAATTAATTTCATAAAAGTGGTTTAATTAAATAAACCTTATTTAATTAAATATCTTTTTCTTTTTTTTTCTAAATCACAATTAGATATTTTACTTAATTGTAAAATCTTTTGAAATCTTCTCATATCATAATTAAATATTTTATTTAAATATGTGATCTTCTGCTTTTTTCAAAAATCCTGATTAAAGCTTTCTTCTTATCACAAACTTTCTTCTGCTTTTAAAAGCTTAATTAAATATTTCATTTAATTAAGAAAAAGCTGAATCTCCTCCACAAATAAATAATTGAATTTTTAATTCATTATTTATCAGCTTTTAAATCTTTCTTTTATTCTTTTAAAGAAAGATGATTTTCTTATCTTCTTATCTTCTTCTCTATCATAAAAATAGAAAAATCTTGTTTTCAAGTTTTCTTCTATTTTCTCTTTAGTTTCATCCTTCTTCAACCATTCGATCTGTCAGGAATTATCACAACCATCAATCAAGACAGCCAATCAGAATCATTCGAAAAACTCTATAAATACCTGTGTGAATCCAAGCATTGATAATAGGCAATTAATTAGAGTTCATGCATTTAATTCATTTAGTATTCTCATATCATAACATCATGTTTATTTCAAGCATATTAGTTCAATTCAATATCATAGCTTAGTCTTGCATCATGCATCACATTTAAAATCTCGTTCTTTAGGAAGACAGTTTGTTGAGCCTAGCCTACAAATCTGAGAGCAAAAGCTGGAATCAACAAAAACACTGAAGATAGAGGACAATAAGACGAAAATCGAAGCATAATATTGAGTTTGCATTTATTTAATTTTTATGTTCTGTTTTGATACAATGTCTTATTGGTGTGCTTGAATAGTATTTATTTTAATTCATTATGCATATTATTTTCGATCACACTTTTTTGGCGCCCACCGTGGGGCCTATGCCCCCATTTTAGACTTCTTTCTCGCAGGTCTTCTTGCAGGTTTTCTAGCATCTGGCAGCGCATCTGGGAGATCCATTTTTTTTTCCTTTTGTAGGTACTTTGGCGCATCTGAAGACTGTTTCGGCGCATCTAGGAATTTCTGCAGTGCATTTGGGAAACAGAGTGGCACATATCGGCATTTCTGAAGAGCACATAGGAGTTTAATTACCGCATATAGGACATCATTTAGTACATTCAAATATGTTTCAAAAAAAAAAAATTTAAAAAAAATTTGCATTTAGATTAGTGCATATAGGTTCTGTTTTTGCGCATATAGGTTCTATTTTTGTGCATATAGGTTCAGTTTTTGCACATATAGGTTCTATTTTTGCGCATATATGTTCATTTTTTTTGCATATGGGTTCTATTTTTGTGCATATAGGTTCTATTTTTGCGCATATAGGTTCTATTTTTGTGCATCTATGTTCTATTTTTGCGCATATATGTTATGTTTCTATGCATCTGAGTAACAGAGTCGCGCATATAGGTTGTAATAGAGATTCTGAGTCTGACGCCTTCTACAGACATAAATTCTTTCTTTCTTTCGTTCTTGTTGGATTTAAAATGAATCAATCTAGGGTAGCCACCACATCTTTATCATGCAGTTAAAATGAACCCCATGTCTGTTGTGAAGCAAAATCTTCATTTAGATTAAATCATTTTTTATTTTGGTGCACCTAAAATGAATCTGTCTACTTTTTTTTACTATGTTTGAAAGTGGTAGGTGATTATGCTCACCCTATGCAAACTAGGTGATCAGAAAACCAGACCCACTTTTCCCTGTGTAACCTTGACTTGATAATCAAAGTATCCTCTCGCCTTGCACACTTGTACGATCCTGGGTGCAAGAGAAACGGTTATTGACTCTAGAAATTGGGCCTGCATGGGGATTTCATCACCTCAACACGGCTCAAACCGTCAATGGAGCTAAGGCCAAGCTACCCCCAACCGGTATATAAATGTAAACCTTAAGGGAAAACCTAAGGTTGCTTGTGCGGATGTGTCATACGGATGGAGTTGTACTCCCTTAAACCCTGTTGAGCTTAACCTCTTCAGGCTAGAGTGCCACCTTAATGGTGATTAATCTCTTGCCCCATTTATGGCCACTTGAACGGGGGTCCTGAACTAAAAACTCTTGTGTAGTAAGCCAAAATCCTTCTATTTGCTAGCGCAGCACCGGTCGGTGTGAAGGCATCCACACTTTCGTAGTTTGTAGTAGAGGTGATCAGCTCGCCATGGGAGTTTCATGGGGGTTGGAATCTTGGTTGGCCTGAGAAGAGAGTGCACTATAAGAGGGAGCCCATGCAGCCAAGCTTCTGAATTCACACGCTATAGATATGCGGTTACATGGAATCTAGCGGATATTGTCCTGGCCTAACCTAGGTTGTGCTTGTCTTATTCTGTGCTTGGTTACCATCAACTTAAATCAGACTGTTTGTTGTGTTTTCAAAAACATTAATTCAAATAAAGGATCATCCAAAACGAACATGAAAAACTTCAGTTGAAAATTTTCAAAACTAGTAAAAAACTGTCTTTGAAACTGTTTTAGCGCATCTAGGAAAAACTGTAGCACATATACAATCTGTTCTGGCGCATCAACTTCCTGGTTCAGCACATCTGAGTAATCTTCCAGCGCATTTAGGGACTGTTTTAGTGCATATACTTCTTGGTTTAGTGCATCTAAGCTCTGTTTCTACGCATTCAAGGTGTTCTGCAGCTCATTTGACTCTTTCTCCAACGCATATACCTCTTTCTGCAGTACATTTAGGGAATAGAATAGCGCTTTTAGGTTTCTGTCAAAAATTTTATAGACCAAAATTTTTGACATTTCTCTCCCATGTTGAGGAAGTGGAAATCAACCAAGTTTGTCAAGAAATCAGTCTCCAATAGGATCAAGAAACCCAAAATGAACTTAAGTTACAAAGAAACCTTAGACCACAGAGAATTTTTGTATAAGAGTTGACACGTCTTGCTCCATTATCAAAAATTTCTCCATAGATACCAAGACTACATTAGAGGATTCACTGACGATTACACTGTAGAACCTTTAGCTACTCAAGCTTATTATCAAAGATTAGCGTTATCTAAACATCACAATCTTAATCAACCTCTTGAGTTTGAGAATATACCACAACCTTCGATTGAATATTCAACACATCCTAGTCAAATCCTTCAGTGACCTTTTTGATCATATCATAAGATTCCTTTCATATGCCTATTTTTACAAGATCTCAATGCAATAAAATAGGAGAAGAGTCTCAACGAGAGAGTCCTACGCATAACATTCAAGAAGAAGGTGAACGTGGTAATCCTCATTTTAGTGTGAATCGCAATCCTCTTTTCAGTGACAACAATATGGCTGATAGAGAGGAAAATCCATCTCATAAGTACAAAGACATGAACAAAACTCCTGTAGATAGTGACAATGAGCAAGAGGAAGAACTTCACATTAGAGAGGCTGAACAAGACCCCAATTTTCTTAAAGCCATAGAAAAGATCCTGCAATGTGACAAAGAAAAGTATTTTCTCTTCCTAGCCGATCAAGGAGCTAAACTGCCTAAGGATTTTGATACTGAGAAATTAAAGAGAAAAGAAGAAGAAACATCCCCATCTGATCTTACTGCTCTTACTCAACAATTTAAGGCACTCCAAGGACAAATCAAAGAGTTACAAGGGGGAACCACAACAAAGAAATACACTCTTGATGACATATGTCCTTATCCTTTTGATAGAAATCTCAATATGATTCCATTTCCTAAACATTGTGAAATTCCCAAATTTGATCGTTATAATTGGAAATCGGATCCAATTGACCACGTTAGAGACTTTCGAAACATGACTTTAGAGTTTGCACATGAAGACACTTACTTACTGCGATTATTCCCTCGGAGCCTTGGAGTTAACTCTATGGAATGGTTATCTAAGATTACACCTCCTGTTCAAAAATTTGAGGAATTGATCAATTTGTTCATAACACAATACGCCTACAACATCCAACACCAAATCACCATGATTGATCTTTGCAAAGTTGCGCAAAAACCTGGTGAACCCTTCACTACCTTTCTTCAAAGATGGAGAAGAATGTTCGCTAGGTATCCACGTCATGTTCCTAAAAAGGAAAAAATGGTTACTTTCATCAATAGCCTAAACTCATAAATGAGCTATCGCTTAAATCTACATTGTCCACCCTCCTTTGAGAAATTGATTGAGGATGCCATCACCATCGAAAGTGCTTTGGTCAAAAGAGGGACAATAAAACTTGACAGGGACAACCCTAGCTCATCTAACCATTACAACAATCAAGACAAGTCTAAATTTTGGACTCACAACAAAAACATTGTAAACGATGGTGTTGTAGATGCAAATCATGTCACGTCTAAGCCGTTTGTTTTGAGTACACCAAATACTACTCGTAACAATAATTACAACAATGTCAATTCAGTCACAAATCAAGGAAACAATCTTCCACCTCCAACGAACAACAATCAGGGGACTGTCAACCACCAAAAATATCGTGGAAACAACAACAACAACAACACCTTAGGGAATACCTCAAACATGAACCCACAACGCTTTTCATTCTTCTCTAGTAGAAGAACTTTCACTCCACTAGGACACTCCTTGGAATCTGCTTTCAAAGAGGTTATGGAAAAAAATGTCCTTACTTTGCCACCTCAACGCAATTATGAACCTAGTGTAAAACCTCCATCGTGGAATGAAGTTTATTATTGTGATTATCATAGGTGCAGAGGTCATCATACAAACAACTGTCAAGCTTTGAAGCATGCTATTCAAGACCTAATTGACAAAGGCATTATCACAGTAGAAGGACAACAAAAATCCAATGAAGATCACCAAGCATTTCGCAACCCTCTACCAAATTATCAAAAGGGAGAGTCTTCTAAAAAAAAATGTGAATCAAATCAATGACATTGTAATCTGTCACCTCTATATGGACGATGAGCGAGTCAACGTTATAAAAATCAATGAGAAAATAGACAATAGCCAAGTTAATGTCACAACGAGAGCACAAGCTAAAGTTGTCTTAAAAGGTGCTGCTTCGAAATCCACTGAGCCCTTCCCTCAACATCGATATGAATTAGTTAACCAAAATCGAAAAACTCCAGCCCAAATTTCCATTTTAGAACTCTTGAAGATATCTCCTGCACATAAGGAAATTTTAGACAAGGCCCTTTTTGAAACAATTGTATCCACGGATTTGGATGTGAACTGATTTCAAGCCATGGTAGGACACTTGTCCTCACCCACATGTCTTTCATTCTCTGACAAAGATGATGTTTCCATGACTCATCCCCACAATTCATCATTATGCTTAGAGGTCATGATCCACAAGTTCTGTGTAAAACGTGTCCTAATAGATGGAGGGGTTGGTTTGAATATATGTACCTTGAAGTTAGTCCAAGCTTTAGGATTTTCTAAGGACTCCATTGATCCTAGAAGAAAGATTACTATTAAAGCCTATGATGATGAGGAAAGAATGTCTAAAGGTCTAATCATGCTACTAATCAGAGTGGGACCTGTTATCAAAAATACCTTTTGTCAAGTATTAGAACGGGATATGGCATATAACATCTTGTTGGGTCGTCCTTGGATCCATGAAATGCAAGCTGTTCCGTCCACGTACCATCAATGTCTTAAGTTTCCATATGACAGACAGGAAATCACTATATCAACTGATAATTCAAACACCCAAACTTGTGCTAACATCAAAGCTAGTCAGGATACTTTGGTTTCAAACAATCAAGAAGCGCTAGCTAATACTTCTCCTAAGAATGATACACAAATCAGTCAATTCGCCAAAAGCTTTGATAAGAAACTACAGTTCAAGGAAAGTGGAGTTGGGGAATATTCTCTCTGTCTTGCTAATCTACCTACATCACCTCGATCACATGGACAACCTTCTATTACACAACAACAGATATCAGTAGCATCAACATCAGCACAACTACAAATAGAACCAACTACCAATTTCAATGGACAATTTATCAAAGAAAAATTCCCTCTAGGGGATCTTGAAGATACATCAATTCTGAATTGGCTTTATAAGGATGAAGATGAAACAGTTCTAAATGTCACCTTATCAACTAATAGATATGGGAAAGGATATTCCATCATGCAAAAGATGGGATATGACAATGGTCCTCTTGGAAAAAGAAATGAAGGCGTAGTTGAGCCTATCCATCTTCCAGGGCTTGCTGCATATGATAAAACTGGACTAGGCTATGACACTACCCCATCCAACCAATCACAGGGTAATGTTTTTACACTACAAGAAGGTTCTGATAAGAAAGAGGCATGTTTGGCATCAATCCTGAAGTTCATAGAAAATAACTCTGATACAGATTCTGCTAAATATGAATGGGATACCATCCATGATGATGAATTTTGGAGAGACAAAGAGGTAGATGTCGTACACAAATATACACCAACTTTAATCAAAGGAGAAGGTTCAGGGTCCCAACCACAAGGATCTGAACTACAAAGCAACTATGAGTCTAGTGATACTGAGTCGGATCTTAATGAACAAAAATATCAGGAGAATAGTACCATCATTGATCTACCTCATGCCTTGGATCCTACCGATAACTCTGTTTTGACCCTAACCATTGCCAATTTCACACGACCAAATGACTTGTTACCTTTGATCCATCCTGATCTCATTGACTGGGATCTAACTGAACCTCTTGACTTGCCTATTTTTCCAAATAACGAAGCTATCATAAACTTCCTTTCCGCAGATGATATAAATGATTGTTCCACTAGCGATTTTTGGTATGAAGTCTTTAATCAGGAGAGTGTCAAGTCTCCTAGCTACAAAAATGAAAATAAAGAATAATGATCTAGTGGTGAAAACCAGAATCTGGTAGTACTAGATCAAACAAAAGATAAAATAAAGAGCATATTAGATGGTGAAAACCTTTTCAAGGCACTAGCTGATGGGAAACTTGACACTCTCCCAGAGCATTATCATGAGCAATCGCCCATCTTGATCGAGCCTACAAAGGAAATCAATATTGCAACTACAGATAATCCAAGGATTCTACAGGTAGCTGAATCACTGATAGATAAAGAAATCCCAGAGTTCATAAAATTTCTCAAAGAAAATCAAGTCAATTTTTCTTGGTCATATGCAGACATGCCAGGTCTTGATCCGGATCTCATAATGCATCATTTGTCTATTAAACCAGGAGCTAAACCAGTGAAACAAAAACTCAGAAAGATGCATCCTCATGTTGCACTACTGGTTAAAGAAGAACTCAAGAAACTCCTAGATGCAAGATTTATAAGATCAATTGCCTATGTAGAATGGATCTCCAATATTGTCCCAGTAGCAAAGCCAGATAAACGCATTAGAGTGTGCACTGATTTCAGAGATCTTAACAAAGCCTGCCCTAAGGATGACTTTCTGCTTCCAAGCATTGATACTATAGTTGATTTAACAGCTGGCCATGCCATGTATTCATTAACAGATGGTTTCTCTGGATACAACCAAATCAAGATTACACCAGAAGACCAAGAGAAAACAACTTTCACTTGTCCGTGGGGAACATACTGTTGGAATGTCATGCCTTTCGGTCTAAAGAATGTTGGGGTTACTTATCAAAGAGCTATGACTACGATCTTTCATGACATGATGCACACATTCATGGAAGATTATGTGGATGACATATTGGCAAAATCATACACCAGAGAAGGACACCTGGAGATACTGTCAAAAATATTTACCAGATTAGAAAAATTCAAAGTTCGCCTAAATCCTAAGAAATGTGTTTTTGGGGTCACATCTAGAAAACTTTTAGGATATATAGTTTTAGAAAAGGGAATTGAAGTAGATCCTGCTAAAGTTCATGTAATCATGGAGATGCCTCCCCCAAAGAACATCAGTCAATTGAGATCACTACAAGGGCGACTTCAGTCCATCAGAAGATTCATTGCACAATTGGCTGACAAAATTCTACCATTCACACATCTCCTACATAAGAATGTTCTTTTTAGATGGGATGAAAAATGTGAAATGGCATTTCAACAAATCAAGCAGTACCTGATGAACCCACCAGTTCTAGTACCACCAAATCTAGATAAATCATTGATCCTGTATATTGCCACAACCGAGACATCCTTGGGGGCATTATTAGCACAAGAAGACCGTGAAGGGAAAGAACGTGCAATCTATTACATCAACAGAACACTAACAAGTCATGAACTCAACTATACTTTCATTGAGAAGGCTTGTTTAGCAGTAGTCTTTGCTTCATAGAAATTTTGACATTACATGCTAACTCATACAATCAATCTTATTTCAAAAATTGATCCACTCAAGTACCTACTTAGTAAAGCATCACTAACAGGAAGGTTAGCAAAATGGGTTATGATTTTGAGTGAGTTTGACATCCACTACATTGATCGCAAAGCAATCAAGGGACAAGTTATTGTTGATCAACTAGCAGACGCTCCTCTACAAACAGAGCACCCCTTACACATTGAATTTCTAGATGCTGATGTTTTCACTGCAGAATCTAAGTAGCTATGGTCCTTATACATTGATGGTTCTTTTACTCAACATGGATCGGGGGCAGGCATTCTCTTTGTCACCCCTCAAGGACATACCATTCCTCGGTCATATAGGCTAATGTTTCCATGCACCAATAACATAGCCGAATATGAAGCACTAATCACCGGACTAAAGACAACATTGGAATGGAGGATTACCGAGCTACAAGTTTATGGTGACTCACAGTTAGTCATTAACCAAATCAATGATGATTATCAGACTAAAGATGATAAATTGTTGTCATACAAGAAGATGGTCGATGACTTCAAGAAGTACTTTGTGGACATCCAGTTCACACAAATTCCAAGGCTTGATAACAAAGTAGCTGACGCTATGGCTACGATCGCATCATTGGTACAACTCCCAAAAAAATAGACTCGCTATGAATTTCTGGTGGAACAATTATTTACACCTACTTATGACACACCCGAAAGCCAAGTTATCTACCATTTGGTAGGATCCGATTCACCCTGGTATGGTAAGATTTATGCCTACCTAAAAGATGACATTTTACCACCTGACTTATCTCGTAACCAAAAAAGTAACTTTATCTGACAATCCTCTCGCTATACCCTTATCGCTGATACCCTTTATCGCTGTGGTCTTGATGGTACTTTACTTTGATGTCTTGAACGAGACGAATCGGGCAAAGCTTTACAAGAAGTTCATGGGAGCATTTGTGGTACTCATTCGAGTGGACTAACCTTATCCAAGAAATTGATTAGAATGGGTTACTACTGGCCTACAATGGAGAGGGAATCATTCACTTTTGTTAAAACATGCCCAAAATGTCAGATTCATGGGAATCTTATTCATGCTCCTACACAAGAACTTCATTCGTTCACACCAACCTGTCCATTTTCTCAATGGGGGTTAGATCTATTAGGGAAAATTCATCCTTCATCATCAAATGGGCATAAGTTCATCATCACGGTGACAGCATATTTCACTAAGTGGATTGAGGCAGTACCTCTATCTAAAGTCACCAGAAAAAAAAATTCATCCTTCATACTCAACTACATTATTTGTCGATATGGTATTCCTAATGCCATTATTACAGATAATGGTCGACCTTTCAAGAATCAGGATGTTGATGAACTTTGTGAAAGATTCTATATTCAGCACATATATTCAACACCTTACTATCCACAAGGGAATGGCCAAGCAGAGGCCTCAAACAAGACTATACTAAATATTTTGAAGAAGACCGTCAATGATTCAGGGAAAGATTGGCATGTTCAACTCAATCCTGCCTTGTGGGCTTACAGAACTAGTGTCCGAACGCCAACAGGAGCAAAACCTTTTGCCCTTGTCTATGGAGCAGAAGCCATATTGCCTTTAGAGGTTGAAATACCTTCACTAAGAGTATCAGTGAAAGGTCTCATAACAGATGATGAATATAGAGTTTCCCGACTACAAGAGTTAGAACTTTTAGATGAAAAGAGATAGAGAGTAGCTGACCATTTGAAAGCATATCAACAGATGATGTCTCGCAGCTATAATCACAAAGTAAAGCCACGTACCTTTCAGGTGGGTGATCTAGTTCTGAAAGAGAACCCACGCAATCAACAAGACAGAGAAAAGAAAGGAAAGTTTGAACCAAATTGGCTAGGCCCTTACGTGGTTATTGCAGTGTATGGTTTGGGAGCATACAAGTTATCAATGCCAGAAGGAGACCTGTTTGATGAACCCATCAACAACATGTGTCTCAAGAAATATTATGTTTAAGTCAGCTATCATCATCTAGAAAAAGTCCTAAAGAAATACAAAAATAGTAGAAAAGGTCCTGAAGAAATACAAAACAGCAGAAAAAGTCCTAAAGAAATACAAAAACAACAAAAAAAGTCCTGAAGAAATACAAAAACAGCAGAAAAAGTCCTGAAGAAATACAAAAATAGTAGAAAAATGCAAAAAATATTAAAAAAATGTCATAGGGTGAAAACCTGGCAAACAGGTAGTCTATTGACAGAAAAATACAAAAAAAAATAAATTAAAAAGAATTCAGAAAAATGCAATAAAAATAGATAGTGAAAATCTGGCAAACAGAGGCTATCTGTACCTCTCCATCTATTAGTTCCTGTTTTGCACTTTGGCTTTTTAGCTTTCCTTTTTTCGCATCTTTTTAACATCTTAGGTTTATTATCACATCATCCTGCCGTCATTTGCCTAGAGTGATAAAATGTCTTACCATGGCTTGATCATTGTACATATTCCTTTTCGCAAGTTGTGTCAATAAACGGGGCAAACACTCAACTGGGGGCACTTAACTTTCATAGCATGCTAAGACAGTTGAACCATGTCATAAGATCCGATCTTGCAAACAAACAACCAACTCACGCAAAACTTTATCCGATCATGAAACACTTTTCAGCAGATATCCTATCATTGTCTATTGGATGATCCAAAAATTTGAATAATGTATGAAATAACAGTATTACACTTTGAACAAAGGTTGCTTGATTTTCGATATCATTACTCTGGAGCACACTCGATGATGTACTGAACTAGAGTGGCAAGGAACAAGAATGATTTTTTGTCTGTTGTCTTGAGGTTAACGGTCAATCTGATGCAAATATGTCACAAGACATGATGAACAAAGCAATATCATCATTGACAGTTCCACATTTGCATCAGAAGGGTGGTTAATCTTTTTCTTTTTATGCAAGAAATGCTCAGGTCATCTTGGTTCAATTATACCTCGATGCTTGTGTTCGCTTGCTATATCAAAAATCATGAAAGTTGTACTCAGGTCATCATTGGCGCTAATTCCCCCTCTGATGCTTGTACATACTTCCAAAATTTTAAATGATCTATGATGATTCAAGAAGGCTTATAACAGGCTCAACAAATTGGTTAATTTCATTTAGTTGCATATTTGTTAGATCATTGTATATATCTGCATATTGGATTCACACCAGTGTTTTGAAAGGCTGAATGAAAACATTGACGGTTGTCATATAGTTTTGAACTCTTTGTGGAGGACATTTGGACATCTCATTCATCATTATCATTTATCATTATCATTCATCATTATCATTTATCATTATCATTCATCATTATCATTTGTCATTATCATTTATCATTTCTCAGTTATCATTTCATCACCATCATTTATCATTATCATTTTTCTCATTCATTCATTTTTCATTATCATTTATCATTATCATTATCATTTATCATTATTATTTCTATTATTAGATCCTTATCTCATATCATTTCATTACCATTGTTTTCATAACATTATCATTTCTTATTCATTCATCATTTCATATCATTGATCATTTCTCAATTACTATTATCATTACTTTTTCTTTCATATCTTTATCATTTATCATCCCATTATTGTTTCATCATTTATCATTTGTTATTATTTATCATCATCTCATATCATTTCATTACCATTGCATTCATTCATCATTTCATTTATCATCGCATTGCTATTTTCATTACATAAGCATTACCAAACATATCATTTATCTTTTCATCAAGTATCATTATCAGTATCACATTCATTATCTACCATTTCCATATCATAATTCCATGATGCATTTCATACACACTATTCATTTCTGCATTTGAAAAAAAATTCAAAAATCAACAACTCATATTTACATTATCACAAATCATTGCATCTACATCATCCATTCACATCATATCATTAGATCATCCTGCATCATAAGATTAGTCCGCAACAACAATAAACACATATCAAAATCCATCTCATATCACACATGCACACAAGTAGCATCCATATCACATCAAAAATGCACAAACATATCATCATCAAAAACATCGCCACTGTATATCATCGCTCATCAAAATAATACAAGTGTCCAATGTCCAATGAAACTAAAAAGTTCAAAACATAATACATGAGATATGATCAAAACTCAATATACATGCCCTGCATATGTGCAAAAATATATCAGTCCCAAAACACTAGCTGGTAGATGCCCCTAAAGGAGCTGGACCAGAAGGAGGCGGCCTGCCACTAGTCCCTACATCAGGATCCCGTCAAGGCCTTGTAACCTCTCTGCCATGTGTCGACGTCCGTGATCGGGTCCTCGTCCTGTTATGTGATCGGGGATAAGGCTCTCACCGCTCGGGAGGGCATAACTCCTCATATTGAACTCTATAGTACTCGACCTCTCTGGCTGCCTCAAATCCCTCTGCAAATGCCTCCCGTAATGAGGTACTCTCTATGGTACCCATAAGTCTTTGTGCCACACCCTCAGCCTCCAATGCCCGCCATCTAAGGGCATCCCTCTCTGCCACCAACTATGTCACCTGGGAATCAGGGGCGGGCATCTAAGTTTGTACCTGTGCCTGAGCCTGAACCTGTGCCTGTGCCTGAGCTTGTATCTGCATCTAGGCCTATGCAAGCTGTGACTGTAATTGTACTATCACACTCTAAGCCTGAGCTAGCTGGCTCTGTAGCTATGCCTGTTGTCCCTGAAAAGTCTACACCTGACCCTGCAATGCATCTATTTGTGCCTGCTGAGACGAGGATGACACCCTAATCACTGTCCGTGGTCTACCACCGGATCTGGCTCGCCGAAGAATCTATGCTCTGCCAAGACTATCCAACCTCTGCTGCCTCTCCTCATCCCCATCATCTCCCCTATCATCCCCATCATCCGAGCTATCCTCGTCCTCATCTCCTCATCCGCTCTCCTCACCCTCCTCTCCCTCCTCCTCCTCCCCCTCCTCCCCCTCTCCCTCCTCCTCTCCTCCGCCCATCGCCTGCTCTCCACCGGCCACATCCCCCTGTATCCCTGCCCCTGGCTATGGCGCTACCCCAATCGCCCATGGCTCATCTGGCACTGTAAATCATGGAAATGGATGCATATGAAAATACTATGCATAATCATCCGTCATCCCTACATCCTGCACCTCTGGCCTGTCGGTCCATACCTCAGGCTGTAAGGTAGAATACTCTGTGTATGCTTCCTGGTATCAAATGCATGGTCCCCATCCTAGATCACCCTTGCGCCGCCCATAATGAGCAACGCCCTAGGGCATCCCCTGTGTGAATCCAAACTGTCTCAGGACCCGTAATGCCAGAAATCTCTCGATAATAAAGGGGGTCCACCCTATCAGATATCGCAGCCTATAGACAAATGGCATCTCTAAGTGATCAGTCGCCCATGCCTCACAATCTGTGTAGGGTCTCCAGATCACTGCATCAATGTCATCTAATACCCGTTGCCAATACTCTACCTTGCCTAGCTTTTGTTGGACAATGGCACCAGAATATGCATACACATACGGCCTCCCTGCTGGCCTATCTCTTGTGCAATGTGGTCTCATGATCACAATGTGCTCCCACGCCCAGATCTGTAGCAATGTCACTCCACTCGCCAAGCTAGTGGATCCTCTATATACAACCTGATGGAGATCATGATGCATGTCGGCCAATACACAGCTCCCCCAGGAAAACCTTTGTGGCTATGTCACCAACCACTCCAGCATCCTACCCCAACCAATGGCGAATCCCTTCGACCGATGGTCCGGTCCAAGGAACCCTCCGATCAATGCAGCCAATATAGCAACTAAGGTTGGATACCTACTGAAATCCTCCCAGTCTGTCCAGTAACCACATATGCTCAGATCGCCACATATCCATCGCAGCGCCTCAGTCCCACCAATCTCCTTGTGGTCATAAACCACAAGGGCACCAACAACTGGGATCCCAAGAATCCTGTACACATCCTCGGGCATCACACTCATCTCACCAGTCGGCAAGTGAAAAGTGTTATGCTCCAAGTGCCATCTCTCTGCCAAGGTGGTCAACAGTCCCTTGTTGGCCCGAATGCCTCGTGGCATCACCAACCGTAGGAAAAAAAACCGTAGGCAAAAAAAAATCGATCCAAAATGCAAAATTTGAAAGCATAAACAGTTGGAATCACTCACCGGTGGTCCATATGCAACTGGTCTCTGGTATCGATGCGCTCACTCGAATCTATGCCTGTGCAATGGGATCTCCATCTCGCCAAGTCACTATCAGAGCTCACTTTTTACTGTAGCAGCAGGGTGAAAATGACACTTCATTTTACCCCTCTTACCTTATAAGGGTCTTTTAGGGTGGGAGTTAATGACATTTTTGATTCTTTTCATATTATTTTTCACCGGGCCATCACAAACATCATCTATCGGGAGCTAAATCACTGTTTCCCTATCATTCTCGATATCATCTTCCGTGATTTACCTCCCGAGGGGGCATCATCGACATCAAAAATCAGAAACATATCAGGGGCAAAAAAATTTATTTTCTTTGAAGCAATGTGTTTCACACATCACTTCAAAGAGGGCCAAAATGTCTACACATAAAAATGGTCATGTCTATAATCCTGACAATTAATTAAATATTTATTATTTAATTAATTTATCTAAAAGTCCTCTACATATGATTAAATTTAATTAATTTAATTGTATTGTTCATTCATCTTATTCTTTCTTCATGATTAAATAAATTTATTTTATTTAATTATTTTCATACGTCCACTTAATTAATTAAATAAATACATTTTATTTATTTAAATTAATTATCATTGTTTGAATTTAAATTAAATCTTTGATTTAATTAAGTTTAAATATTTCTCTTTCTTCTATTTTTAATTCTTCTTCTAATTAATTAAATATTTCATTTAATTAATTTCATAAAAGTGGTTTAATTAAATAAACCTTATTTAATTAAATATCTTTTTCTTTCTTTCTAAATCACAATTAGATATTTTATTTAATTGTAAAATCTTCTGAAATCTTCTCATATCATAATTAAATATTTTATTTAAATATGAGATCTTCTGCTTTTTTCAAAAATCATGATTAAAGCTTTCTTCTTATCACAAACTTTCTTCTGCTTTTAAAAGCTTAATTAAATATTTCATTTAATTAAGAAAAAGTTGAATCTCCTCCACAAATAAATAATTGAATTTTTAATTCATTATTTATCAGCTTTTAAATCTTTCTTTTATTCTTTTAAAGAAAGATGATTTTCTTATCTTCTTATCTTCTTCTCTGTCATAAAAATAGAAAAATCTTGTTTTCAAGTTTTCTTCTATTTTCTCTTCACTTTCATCCTTCTTCAACCATTCGATCTGTCAGGAATTATCACAACCATCAATCAAGATAGCCAATCAGAATCATTCGAAAAACTCTATAAATACTTGTGTGAATCCAAGCATTGATAATAGGCAATTAATTAGAGTTCATGCATTTAATTCATTTAGTATTCTCATATCATAGCATCATGTTTATTTCAAGCATATTAGTTCAATTCAATATCATAGCTTAATCTTGCATCATGCATCACATTTAAAATCTCGTTCTTTAGGAAGACAGTTTGTTGAGCCTAGCCTACAAATCTGAGAGCAAAAGCTGGAATCAACAAAAACACTGAAGATAGAGGACAATAAGACGACAATCGAAGCAGAATATTGAGTTTGAATTTATTTAATTTGTATGTTCTGTTTTGATACAATGTCTTATTGGTGTGCTTGAATAGTATTTATTTTAATTCATTATGCATATTATTTTCGATCACACAAATGCTATTTATATAGAGATATATTAGGGTGGTAAAAGATGTTTGTTCCTTAAGACTAAATGATTGTCTTAGAAAGTGAATTAAATATAAATAGTTGGGAAAAGGTCAAAGTGGTTATGAAGGGGTTAAGAGTATTATAGTAACCATAATTGGTCAATGAAGTGAATGAATTAGAATAAGTTAAAAGAAACTATTGATTTAGGGTTACATTATTATGTAAGAATAGTAACTTATCTATAATAAGTTGATTGAAGGATTTGATTTATATCTCAGCTAGATAAATAATCTTTTATTTGCAATAAGGAAGTGAAGTAATATACATATGCATATATATCAATATTAAGTTTATTTTTGTTTTTGTTTAATTAAGAGAATATTTATGTACTTGAAAATGTTGATCTTATTAGATTAGATAATACATGTCAATTTTCATCATGGGTACAATTAATTGATTAATTTTCTAATTGAAAAGTGCAACGATGTCTATAAAACTAAGTAGTTTGTTGGACCGCTATAATCAAATGGGTATCTTGGCTTGGCTTCTATAAAAGTTCCTTTGTTTGGAATTAATATTGGTCTTAGGAGTTTGTTAAATTATATTAAGTGATGAAAAATAAGATAGAGGTTTTAAATGATTCTTATAGTGGGGTACCAATAAGTGGTAGTGATTATTTTAAAGACTTTGTAAAGAATGTGTTACATTTTAAGAAATGATTTATTGATATATATATATATATATAGGTTATTATAAGAATTCAAAAATTAGATTTAGGTTATCATTGGCATTGAGTATTATTATGTAAATGGTTTAGCATGAAAAGTTAGGGTTTATGTAATAAGTTTTAGGAAAGGGGCTTTAATGTTCTCCCATAAATGAATTTGATTTGATTGTTGTTCAATGTAAAATGATTTCTATTCTATGAAGTGATCATGTTCGTGATGAAAGTTATTTAGTCATTTTGAGAGTACTCCTTTTGTGTTATTTTTGATTGAGGAGACTTTATGCATCAAATTTCTTTTAGTCATATCTTGGATGAGTTGGGAACCCGTAAATGTTTAAGTCACTCCCTTTTTTATAAGTTATGGGTGTAGGTTGTTAGGCTTCCTGAGGCAATAGGAAACCTGTCATGTGTTGCATTTTCTCATGATTAGATCTTTGTGATCCATTGATCGTATTCTTTTTCTTGAGCTCTCATGGGTGTTCCTTGTTCCATGATTTTCCTTTCCTTTGGTTATGACTATGAGTGAGATGGTTCATGCCTCACACGTGTATTAGTTTTGTGGCCTTTATGCTTGGTACACCCTTGTTGTTGTGAGTCTTGTTTTAGAACTATTTGGGAGAGTTTCCTAAACAAGCGAAGTTGTACTTGTTTGATGTTGTTTTATGCCAGTGTTGAGTTAGCCTTGTCTACTTGAGCTTGTTTGGATGTGGATCCTTTCTTGTCATCTCCTAGCATGGGGGGTAGACCTTCAGGTCCACGTGGTCGGGTGGAACATGCTATGCACCCCATTGGGTCCCCAGTTTGAGTTCATGTCGATGCAGTTAATCCAGGACTCTACCTCAGTACTTTTGTACCATGTTCCATTATGTAACCTTGTATTGGATGTATCTTTTCCTCTGCACGATAGGATGCATATGGACTCCTGAAGTAATGTAAGGTACTCCTAAAGTGATGTAATTTACTCCTGAAAATAGTTGTAAGTTATTAGTCTATCTTTGTAAACCTTATGTGATAGCCATTATCTGATATGTTGTATATGTGGAAATATGCTCTGCCATTGTATTATGGATCTGTGAATTGAATTCTTATAAAATGGAGTATCATTTTATTCACATGTGATCATTAATGATTGTATGTTATCATTATGTACTCTTGATTTTCATTTTCTTTCATTTGATTAAAGTTTCAGAATTGTAATGACCATCTCATGTACCCAAAGGATGTAGATGAATTAGTAAATGTATAATTGCTTTCATGTAACAAATGTACAAGATTATCTTACACAATGTTTCACTTTCAAAAATAAAAATTAGTGTGACATTATGTTGTCCTTTGGGGTCAACATGGCGGGGCGTTACAATGATCATGATAGTAGACCTAACCCTAATTTTAGACCCAACTCTACCCCTAACACTAACTATAGTTATAACTATAACTCTAACTCCACTTGTAAGTCTAATTCTAATATGAATCCTAAAATTCACACTTACCCTAACCCTAACTATTATTTAGATGAATTTAGAATTATAATTATCTTTAACCCTAAGTCTACTTGAACCCTAACAATTAAATGTTAATTCAAACCTAACTCTAATTAAATCATAACCATAAATATAACCATACTAAGAATCCTAACGTAACCTTAATTACACCCTAACTTAATCCTAAATATAACCTTAATTGAACCCTAATCCTAACTCTAATATACTAATGTGACATCACATGATTTGTTAATTTTCAGATCTAATCTAATTCATTTCATTCAATTATGAGTAGGAAGATCAACACTAAAAATTTTAATTTCACAATTATTAGTGCTACATTATTATAAAAAATTATGAAATGCTTGATTGGTTGTGAAATTAGTTATTGAAAATAAGAATTTAGAAGAGCATTGGGATGTTGCATAAAGTATTAATGATTTAGTTATATGTGGACCTAATGCCTCTTTATATGTCCTTTGATTAGTTTTCAATTGTTTTTATTAGAATTTGTTCTTTTCTAGTTATTTTTTATTAGACTTTTGTTAACCTTTGCTTTGTCTCTAATCGATGTTGGATAAAATACCTCAACTATTCTCTATGCTATTATTTTATCTACTAGCTTTATTAAAGATTATAAGACCCTTTCAAAATATTTTCTTAAATATAATTATCAAATTTTATATGGACAAAAACATTAAAGTGTATTGATGTGTAGTCTAATTATATATTTATTACTTATTTGATAATAGATATCACTTCAAAATTTATAATATATATTTTTATATTAAAGTAATCTTTGATAAGTAAAATATTTCAAATATATTATATTAGTTAAATTGATCTTTAAGAAATAAATTGAGAAAACAAGTTAAAACTAATACATTTTCTTGTTTCAATTATTTTTATTTTTTACAATGAGATAAGACAATCATAGATTTGATTAATTTTATATTTATTATATCTAAACATTGTATAGTCAATTTCATATGTAAAATAGATCCATTAAATTTTAAAAAATATTCTTACATAAGATATTTTTAATGAAAAATTTATAATAATTTGTACATGCAAACAAATATTCAATTATCATTTGTCTTCTAGGAGTATATATAAAAAAAAATTGATAGACATTAAAAGCTAAAGAAAAGGAAGAAATATATTTGAGAAAAGAAAATTAAAAAGAAAGAAAATAGAATAATTCTTTATAGATTGCTTTTTGCCTTTGCATAACTGTAGTTTCTTTTTAGTAATTATTTTAGTAAAAAAGCTTTAGTACTTTCTTTTTATTTAACTTAATATGAATTAATTTAAAAAATATTCCTATAAGATAATTTTAATGAAAAATTTAGAAAAATCTATACATGCAAACAAATATTCAACTATCATTTGTCTTCTATGAGTTTTAAAATATATATTTTGATAAACATTAAAAGCAAAAGAAGAAGAAATGCATTTGAGAAAAGAAAATTAAAAAGAAAGAAAATAGAATAATTCTTTATAAATTGCTTTTTGCCTTTGTATAACTGTAATTTATTTTTAGTAATTCATTTTTTTAACACTTTATTTTTATTTAACTTAATATGAATTATTTAACACAATTTGAATCAATCAAAACATTAATTTTCATGAAGGGACTTAACTAAAAGTTAATCATATTATAAGCAGTCCAAACTTATAAATGGACTAAAACTATTACCATTACAACTTCTACAATTATTTTCACCCTTATACCAAATCAAGCACTTGTTTAGATATTCATACATGCAAATTACCAAACCATAGAGAAAGTATGAGAAATGAAACAAAAACTCTAGAGATATGAAAAAAGATAAGTGTAGAAAAACACATAGAACACTTAATAGAAATATAAAATGAGACATCCTCTCTTGAAATAGCTAGAAAAGTATATCAAGGAAAATATGGAAGTAAAAGAAAACATGGAAGGAAAACAAAATCTAGAGTTTACATTAAAAAGAACAAAGAATCATTTTAAGGGTCTACAAAAAAATCTATTCTTCCCACTACAGGGCTTCCCCAAATGTCCACCATGTAAGAAAGGAAGAAAGAAAGAAGCTACAAGCTTTCCTATGATGAACAGATGTCTAAGGCATAGGATAGTAGAGCCTCTCCTTAAATAATTGGAAACATCTGAATCAATGGTGTACGGTAGAGCCTCTCCATTAGAGGTGACCAGCATCATTATAACCTCTGCATGTGGATGAATCAAACTCCACATTGTCCCAAGGATGAAAAAACTACTTACTTTTCCAAAAATATCTTTCTGTACACTTTGAATTCTCCATCGTAGAAAATTGTTAGTTGGGTAGATGATGGATTGGTAGTAGCAGCTTCAAAAAAAATTATTTGTGCATCCAACAAAAATGATTTCTTGTTGTCATGTTTATTTTTGGATTGAATTCCTAGATAATGTTGTTGAAACAAATTTATGATCTTAATTCCCTTAGAAGCACCATTACGAAATTACCTATGAAAAATCTTAGAATCACTCAAACATGCATGTGAGAGCACTTCCTAATGCTATATGTATTGTTGTATACATTAAAGAAAAAAACAACATCAGTATTAATGGATGAATTCTTTATAAATTAAAACATGCAAGAAAACAAAAATTAAGCGAAACCTATGAGTGCTATCAAAGGTAATAGATTTTCCATTGCAGACCAAAATACATAATGCAATTATCTTATGATGCACTATACTTTCAACATTGATGATTCTCAAAGGTTTGCATGTAATATGATGGATTCGATCACCATTTGGATTACCCATGTCAGTTACCTCCATGCCTCCTCATCTTTCAACACTACCATCTGCATGTCAAATTTGACATGAAGATTTTTTATTGACAAAGGTTTTTGCTGCCACTCTAGAATGCCTTTTGGCATAATAATGAAACATGAAGGAATGATGAATGAAAAAAGAAATGTCACAACTCACCAGAACCTTGGATGAGTCTTGGAATGTGGATCTAGAACTAGCATGAAATGACTTCAATGGATGTGGATCTTGATCTTGAAACTTGACTTGAAACAATGCCTTTCAATGCCTGAATGGATCTTGAACACTACATCAACATATTAGCTCAAATAACATGCATGATGCAAGAGGAATTTGACATGATAATAGGATCTTGTTTGTTGTAATAAATTTTCTATAAATATGCTCTTGAATGCCTTGAAATTCTCTTGATAATGCTCACTTGAAATCATAAACTTGTTATAGGAATGCTCTTTTCAAAATTGCTAGGTGAAACATACTGAAATGAACTCTTATTTATAGGAATGTTAACATAAATTCCTAAAATTCAAATAAAACAAGCCGACATGTGAATATAGATTTGAAATCATTGAAATACCACAAAAAATATAACTTAAATTTAGGTCCTAGGTCTAAGTGAGGATCCATTCCCCCATGGGCGAATGGGTCCTAGGTCACTTACCTAGGACAAACATTGGTTAATGATAAGTGTTATGTTATGGCATTAATGAATGTCATGTTTCCCTCTTTAAAAGTTCCAATTAATTAGGCTTGGATTTGAATTAAGGGGAAAATTAAGGAAAATTACCCTCAATTAATTAATGTATCCCTAGATAAGTGTGAAAGTGTAAAGATACACTCTACAACACAAAAAATAAGGCACAATTAAGTCCATTTTATTTATTAAGGCCCTAAACTTAATGTGAATTTGTAAAATACATATTACAACACTAAATTAAGGCATAATTTAGTTCATTTTAATACTTAATTCCCAAATTAAATGTGAAAAAGGGATACTTTTTCCTACACTATAGCAGTACTCAGAAAAATAATATTTAAAAATTTTATTCCTATCAGTATAAAATTTATCTTGCAAAAATGATTTAAAAAATTTTAAAATATTTAAAAAATTTGAAAAATTAATATGGGGTTCTGCGGACCCCTCGTTTTCAAAATACCTTACAGGTACCATAGGGTCTGACACCCTTGCAATATTGCAAGTCCTGTTAGGTGATAGTTGTCTGATGGCTGGTCCACCAACGTACTTTGTCCTACCTCGGCAGGCGGTGACCAGTGGCTGACAGGGCCACAAAACATAAAAGCCGCCCCTTAAAAAATATATAAAGAATTTTTTAAAAAATTCTACCTCCATTAATATTTTAAAGGCTACCTGATAAATATTAAAATGAAAAAAAAATTGGATTGTATAAATGTGGTGGAGATGCACCCTATTTTTGCTCATATAGCCAAATTGGACAAATGTTTTCCAAGGGGCATAACTTTTTCCTCAGGTGTCCATTTTGTGACTTCTTGGACTCATTGGAAAGGTGGTTTCATGCTCTACACTGTGGTTCAATGGGTTTTCTATATTTTTCTATTTCAATAGTGATGTCCTTGTTGGATGTCAGTTGTTCCTATTTGACTTGGATAGGTCATAACTTGTGCATACAGAGTCATATTTTAGACTTTCAATAGTTGATGGAAATCTTGTTCAAAGCACTACATAGTGGATTACTTTTGGAGTTGTTTTGGAATGGTTTATTTTTCTATTATTCTAATATGAGTTATTTATGGGTTACATTGACTATGGTGATTCTATGAGCTTATGGAAAGTTAAATCTTGGTGATTTGGTACTTGTGACATTGTATACACAGATCTAAACCTCTGATTACTCTCATTTGGAATGGTGATTAGTGTATTATTGGATTTTTATGTTGCATTATTGTAACTACAAGTTATGGAATGTTGTAGACAGTCTATACATACATGTTGCATTTATAACTTGGACATGGGTTGTCTATTCCCATAGATACTTCATTGTTGATGAATTTTTTAGTTTGGTGGCTTTTTTTAGTCACTTGGTTTGTTGGTTTTGTTGTCATGTTGAGGAGCAGAGATGGTATAGCCAGGTGCAGTCATGATGTGAGAGCTATGTAGTTGACTATGTTATGTAGACATGTTAAGCAATGGAAAACAAGGAAAGGGTACTATTTCTTTCAAGTTTCACTCAAGGAAACTCTAGAGATCTCAATACTATGATAGAATGAGAGAAAGAGGTCTTATAAAGGTTGTTCAAGGGTATATTTAGATACTAAAAGGGGATGGCCACCAAGCTAGGGGTTTTAAAGAATAGCAACATGCAAGATCTAGTTATGAAACTTAATGATGTTCAAGGCTACAATAAATGACCTAGAAATGAATGCAAAACAAAACAACAAACTCAGAAATTTGAGAGGTGCACCTAGAAACTTGTAGTAGCTTGAAACAAGACCTAAAATTCTGAAAATGTTGAATTTAAGGCACACTAGGACTCATACGCCAAGTAGGGAATATTAGTCCTGGAGAAGGGTTTCTGGGTTGGAATAGGAATCTGGCAATGGTGGATATGAATCTTCAAAAAAAATTAAAATTCACTATACTGGGACTCATATGCCACAAGTGGTTTATCAATCTTGTTATGCATTCTTTTAGAAAGTAAAAGTCTGAATTTTTTCTTCTATCCCTACTCTTTCTACTTGATATGATTTTTGAATCTGAACCTATAAATAAACCTAAAAAATAGAATATAGTGTTCATTTTCTTATGGTGGTTTTTCCTTGGTCAAATCCCTAGTTTAGAAATTAAACATTGATAAAAATAATGGATCTTGAAAGTAAATGTGTATACAAACCCTAATCTTAAGTGCATCTAAGATTGGGAAATATGAAATGTAATGCAATCTTATTCTAATATGCTAGAATGAGATGCATGAATTAAACATGAAGATCAGTGAATAACTTAGGGATATCCCTAATCACCCTAATAAGCCATAATAACACATGTACCTTCCTTTATGTTGAAAGTAGAGTGAAAATGGAGGATGGAATCACTTAGGAAACAAGTTATTAGGCTTGGTTTGATGGCTAGTTGCATCTCCCAACCCTAAAATCCATCATGATTAACCATAGGCAACCATGATCAATCCTTGACAATGCTATATCTTGAATGAAAGTGAGCTTGAAGACCTTCAAAAACACTATAATACTGCCCGAAGACATCAACCTTGCTTACTACTTGCTCTTGAATGCTCTTGTGAAAGTATGCTTGAGTGCCTATGAATGCTTAGATCTTGAATTTCTTTCTATAGATAAAAATAATGACTTGAAAGATTGTTTATATAGGCACTTCATCTAATTTACTATTATTTAGATCTAAAATACTGACATCAACCAATATTTTGAATTAAAAACTTGAATTTCTCAATCAAACCCTAAAAATGGGCCACACGAGGCTCATATTCCCAAGGTGGTGTATGAATCCCACCCTAGAATTTTAGGGTGGGCTAATAATGGGTTGTTAGAAAATTTAAATTTTTTGTTGATTTTTTCAAGATTTTAGTTGAAATAAGCCTTGAGATCTAAAAAAAGGGTCTTAGGGGCCTATTAATGATGAATTAAAGGATATTTAATGAAAAGGTGCTAAAATGGGTCTAAAGTAAGTGTAAAATTATACCATCTCCAAGAAGGGAGTACAATTTCCTACACTACATTTAGCCTCCACTTTAGTGCCCATATAACACTACGTGCATATGAAATCTAAATGATTCTAAAAAATCAACTTTGTTTCATAAAAGGATAGGCATATGGATTAATTTGAAAGCTTTGGAGAATGAATTCCCCACTGGAGCTATCTCGAAAACCATAATGTTAGGAACCACATCCTACAATACAAATTTGTTAGTCGTTCAAAAATCCTCTTATCTAACTTCTCATAGAAATCAAACTCGAGGGTAGATGTATGCCCCCCTTTATTTCATTTGCTTTATCGAGGTGGAATCAAGGTAGCAGTCTAAACACAAAAAATTGGATAAGTCTAATCATAGGGTATTTCCAAGTACCATACCACATAGTGCTAGACATTTTATGTGAACAAGAGTGGAACCATGATTTCAATACAACAAACAACATTGAAAATTGAGTTGCTAGACCCCGGTATGCTAGTTTGAATGAAAAACACTTTTAACCCTAATATACAAAAGATTTAATTTAAACATATATAAGAGTAAAAACTAAAGTAAGTAGTAATAATTTTGTCCTTTTACCTTCTTACAGTTTGACTTCATTAGAGAGTGAGTGAAAATTTTGAGCTTTTGAGGGTACATGCCCCCAAGACTAGATAGCCTACGTGAAGAGATAGCACAAGATGAACTTCAAAATTAGGTGAGTGAATTCTTATATACCTTATCTTTGTTTTTATGCATTTATTTTATATTTTTTATGTATTTCTAGATAGCTTTAGGACCCTAGAAGAAATTTTTGCAAAGCATCCCTTTTATCGCAAAGTTTCCCCTTTTTTTGCAAAGTGTCTCATTTCTTCGTGAAGTGTCCCAAATAGGAAATAAAGTGTTTAGGACCCTTAGAAAAGTATCTTAAAGCAACTTTAGCATACTTTTTGACTAATGATGTATAGATTTAAGATTTTTAGAATGCTTATAGGACATATTTTTTCCTTTTTTATTAGATTCCACCTTGGTCATGACATCGTCTCAGTAGAAAATTATTTTGTTATCTATGGGACCTTGTCTAGACATTATCAGTGGTAGACACTCAGATTTTACAGACTACTAGGATTTACTAGGCATACGTCATGCCTCCCATGATGTACTATAATTCCATGTTCATGGTGCTAGCAGAGAGATGGAATGGAGGAACCTATACATTTCATCTACCTACTGGTGAGATGACAATCACCCTGGAGGATGTACATTGCATCATTCAAGTTCCTATTTGAGGCCAAACCATGTGCTTTGTAGGGAATCATACATATGCACAGATGCGAGCAGATATAGGATATTACCTTGGACTACCAGTTTGAGATGAGATCGTAGGGCCAAATATTGAGTTAGTGTGGCTACTCTATGCAAAATCATTGCTCTTGAGATGGATCATGATGTTCACAATAGGACTAGTACTCATCCCTGATGGATGGGGAGCACACTTAGATGGAGGCGTAGTTCATATGATATGGTAGATGGATTACCGCAAGACTATATATTCTTGGGGATACAACATTCTTTCACATCTATATTATAATTTAGGGTAGTTTGTGTATCATGAGGTTGACAACATGGCACATTGTACGTTACTACAAATTTGGTGCTTGGAGCATATCACATGCACTATGCTGATAGGGTTTCCATCTATATTTTCCTTGGGATATCCACGTGCATTTAACTATCCACTAAGGAATTCATGGATGTATGGAGATTTACATTTTTGGAGAGTTTGATTTGACTGACTAGATCAAGAGGAAGTTCTTTGGAGACCATATTAGTTGATACTAGAGTGGCCAGATGAGACACGACATCTGATGAGGATAAAGAGGGACAAGTTTCTTCTGGGGAGATATGATTATGTGGTAAGATCATTTTACTATGATCGTGTCATGCGGTAGTTCGGGAAGATACAGGTACTACCAGTAGCACGACATTTTACAGGTGATCAGTGTGGAGTGCTCGAAGGCTAGGAGATATTGGATGACTAATAGTTGATGATGTTAGATCCAATGATTTAGAGGACTTAGATCTCAACATGGCCCCAGTCTTTGATGATGATAACATAAATTCTATAGATGCATATGAGGAGTGGTGGGTAGTAGCATGAACATCTCTTGTATTCCCTATGGATGAGCCTACAGGATTTGTAGGGCCATTTCCAAATCAAAGGGATGAGGAGGAGGATACAATTGAGGATACAACACTCGGGGCCTAGGATCTATTTGTAGAACAGGTAGATGAGGATTTTTGGTTATTTTTTAAGAACCAAAGTTAATCTTACCAATTACCTATGAATCTGCCATAATTTAATAATTAGCAAAGGCAAGGATGTGCCAACGAACAAGTAAAGGATTGCTAAGCCTTTACTTCTACTCTTTGGGCTCTCTAAAACCTAGGAGGGTGATCCTCATAATTTTTAGATGATACTCTTGTGTCATTTTACCATGAACATTGTGATGAAAAGATACATTTCTTTCAACCACAAATAAACTTAATTCTTCAAGAATTTGGAAAATCCTTTACCAAATTACTATCTAAAACCTAGGAACATGGGTAAATCTCATACAAATTTGCATCAAATTATAATGATAAGTGATTTTCGATGTGAATTTGTTCTCTCATAGGCAAGACCGACTCAATTTACATCAAATATGACCAAATTAATAGAACAATGCTTTATCCATGCCTGACAGACTCATATTTGTAGTAATATGTAATATATCAATAATTTAATCTAGCATTCAAAGACTATTATTTTTCTTTGCAATAGACAACTCAAGATATCCATAACACAAACTACCTAGTAATCCTAATACTCCATCATATAGGTCTATAATTTCATTTAAGCATTTAATCAGTTCTTTGAACCATAGAAGAAATGAAACCACACATTCAACTAAAGAGATTGAAGACATATAAAATATCCTTGATCATTTTATTCACAATCTGTGCAACATAATACATGGGAGAGAAAATGTTCTAGAATTAATGATTTTCATTTATATGCCACTGTTGTTGTAAAATGTTGAATTTTATTACAAATTAGAATTTTCACCTATGACATAGAACTAATCTATTTCTCTATCCTTGAATTAACAAAATTTCTCTTTACATGAGCTCGAATGCTTAACCATCAAAAGACCTATGTAATTGGCCTTGAATTCCAATTTATAGAAACATGGGAGCAAAAATTTTGGGCCAAATTACAATTAAAATGACATTTAACATTTGGCATACATTTACATTTGAATTTAAAAATCTCCCAAGTGGTTAAATTTGCAACTTTGAAAAAGAGGGAAAGCATATAATTAGACAAAATGCATTTCCATTCACTAAAGAAGATATACTTTCCTTCCATAAGGCATCTTTAATTTGTTGTAACAATAATTAAACCATATTCTTCACGAGTCAAAATTACTCTCCACGTGCATTACCAGTCAACAAAACTTAAAAGAAAGAAAAGCAATGGAAAGAAAAGAAGTAAACCTGTCCATGTCAACATCCTTTGTCATCAATCTTCATATCAGGGAGAAAATAATATTTTGCAATACTTTAGAAAAAGCCTAATTTATACTAGTTCCAAGATATGCATTGTTTATCCCCCATGCACTATTCACCATTTTTTTCATTATCTCTCATGCATAGGCTCATTCTATAAACTTCTCTAGCCATGTGTTGTATTCATTCCCAGTTGGCCATTTCATGTCCAACATGATCTATAATTTTGCATTGTGCGAATTGTATATGGCATTAGTTAATGCTCTGGCCTCTTTAATAAAAGTGTCCATCCTCATCTCAACTCTAGTCATGTTGTCAATGTTTGGATTCAACATGGAGTAATCAATTATAGTTAACATCATCTTAGCGTATGGGAGAAACTCTTCCAAATCATTCTTCCATGTATCAAACTCCTTTAGCTCACCCTTCTTATCCAATATTTTAGGAAAACCATGCCCTTTCATCTCTCTAAATCAAGATCATTATTTTTGGAGAATTGAATTTCCTCTCCACTTCATCATTAGGAACATGTTCTGCTATTTTCTCTTCCTCAATCACATCAAAACCTCCTCCCTAAATATTTGTAGGTTGCTCAAGAATATCAATAGTGTGACGTTGTTTCTCTAGGAGATCTTGTGCTCTTTCAGTAGCCTCCCTCACTTTTACTCTAAACACTCCACTTTGATAATCATTTATCTTTTGTGTATCCCTCTTAAGTGGGCTCTCAATTTCATCATATGGACTTACATAAAATGTATTTATTTTTATGACATCTTCCTACATGGAATAAATGGTAGTCCATTCTTTGTTTCTTTGAATGACTGCTCAATCACTTATCACATTTCTAAGCACATCATCATAATACATAAAAACATGAGAAAAACTAGACACACCTTTGCTCCTCTTCCCATTTACAAATCCTTTTGGGTCAAAGCTCCTAACCTCATCAATAGACATCCCAAGGTTATTTACTATTATTACAAACTTCTCATATGCCTCCTTAGTAGTGGCTTTGAAATAGCCAAAAGCACATTGTGGGACAATTACAAAACCCTTCCTATGAGTTTTGAATAACTCTTGGTCCATAAAATCAAGTTACGACATTAACTCCATGAATGAAAATCTCTCCAAAAAATACAAATGTAGACAATCAAGTGCCACCCTAGCTCCATAAACCCTAATTAATGTATACTCTGAGTGCAGGAACCAATCAGCCCAATTATTCTTATCTGGTGACCTTTTTACATCCCTAGGGCACATGATATCCCTGATAACTTTTGGAAATCTATAAATGGGTGGAACACTCAAACTTTCCAAGATACCATAGTTGATGACATTACAAAACAAGAGAATGTGCATCAACAGAGAGTAATTATAAAAGACCAATGGAATTCTTGCTTTGTTCAAGGAAATGAGGTCATTATGCATTTCCTCTACAATATAAGCAGCATAATTAAAACCCCTATTAGGTTTCCAATTCTATATGTCAACCATCATAACTAGTAGGTTTGCAGCTATTATTACATTGAAATGGTGACCCAAGACCTGATTCAAACATTAGTAGGTGTTCTTGAAATAATTAAAAAATTCTTCACACTCAAAAGGCTCCAAGTCTATAAGACTAAATTCCATACCACTTTTTTTTTGCCTTGCAAGAAAACTATTCCTATAAGAATATCTATTTTTCTTGTATTCATGGATAAATTTTGCACACCTGATGTCAACTGTATAGTTGGGGTTGACCTTGAACACCTCTATAATTTTATCCCTTGTCACATCAAGGATTAGAGTGCCATTCTAACTTTTTATGTTCATGTCCATGGGATCATAATGTTTTGCTAGTGCCCCATCACATCCACTTCCACAAATATGTTTGGTACAACTAGACTCCCAAGGTTGAGACCCCATATATTTTTGGTTGGTCATTTGGCATGTCTTTGGTGAAAGGCATATAGAAAAAAATCACATCCACTCTGTGGCTAGGGTAACTCTCCAATTCCACTAGAAAGTTCAATCAATATACTAGTCACAATCACATGCCTTGTGGGCCTCTTTCCAATTTGTGACCCTCCTTCATTTACATCTTCTTGAGTACCCTCCATGAACTAGTCATGAGTTCTCTTCTCTGCTTTAGGCTTAGCAGGTGCTTTAGGTGCAACTGGCTAGGGTTTAGACATAACATCCTAGGTCTCAGGTATTTTCACCATCTTTTTCTTAGGTTTTCTCTTAGGCCTAATACTATACTCACTAGGCTCGGGTTCACTCATTTTTACAATGTAGTAAGGCTAGGGTTTGGAACTTCCAATTCACAAAAAGATCTATGGTCATGTTTTAAATTCTCAAGAAAAGAGTTGCAAAAAAACCCTCACAGACCTTATGTAATCCTTATTAACCCAATTGAAAATGCACAATACTAAAACCCTAATAAAACCTAAGTACATTGATCTTTCAAACTCCTTGCTAATTCCTAAACTAGCTCAATTTAATGTAATTGGTAGGAAAAGAAGGTGAAAATTTGCTGCTAATGCCTCTATAACTGCTTGTTGGAGCTCCTCACACTGTCTCCTTGAACTTGGCTAAATTATCCACTCTTGAATTATTACAATTGTGAGAAGAATCAAGCTAACTACCTTCTTTATGGTTAGGAAATGGAACATATCACCATTAATGGTTGATAGAAATCTCACGTGAGCAAGCTGACACTTAGTCGTTTGAGTTTAAACATTGGCCATTGATCATCTTGTTTTAAAACCATATCAATGGCTATCCTTTTACCTCCCTACTTTCCTTTTTTCTTTAAATGATGCACTCATAAATCTACCATGTTTCCTCTTATTTACCTTAGTCACCTCTTGTTTGGGGACCATTACTCATCGCTAATACATTTCTACTTTCATGCTCATCCTAGTAGTGATGTGAACATTCACACGATAAGATCTCGGCCATTGTATCAAGGTCCTCCTTTGGTTACATTCATCTCCCATCACACATTAGTGATTTATATCTCAACAGTCAAATAACATTAGCAGTGGGAAAAAAGTGCCAACGAAACAAGATCAAGCCATGTGTACTTTTTTGAAAATCAAAGGCCCAGGGAACATCGTGCAAAATAACAATTTCAATCAGCAATGGAACATTAGGACAAAAAGAGCTCATCGCCCATTGCTACTTTGGAACTCAAATTTTACAACCAATCCATGATGAGTGATAGAAGAAAATACCAAGAGCTCAAATGGTTCTCATGCATTGCCAATTCACAACTCAAAACTTAAAGGTAATAAAAAATAGAGGAAAATCCAGTGATAGTGAAGAAAACTCTCACATCGCGGATTGCTACTTTGGGAATCAATATCAAAAAACTATCCACAAGATGTGATACAAAGGAATAGTGTTCACTGTGCATCACTAATATGAGTTGAGCATTCACAAAATTATCCATGATGAGTGATAAGTGAAGTAATGAATAGGAACATAAGTGAAATAATTTAGCACGTGCTCACAAGTTGTTTTGAAAAAGGGACTTCCTAGGACAACATAAGATATGGCCTTAAAAGACTTAATAACATTTTATGCAAAGGATGTAAAGGAAAAACAAGGTCGATTAATCAACCTTATAAAATAAAGGAATTCATTAGACCCAAGTACATGGAAGATTAAGGAAATAGGAAAATGAAAAACCTAAACACGAAGGGCTGGTCACTTCATGAAATTCAAAGGCATAAGTTACATTTACTCTACCAAAAATGGGTGACAATAGGTCAACACAAGATTAGACCAAAAGACTAAGAGTTTGGATAAAAGAGAAAATATTCTAAATAAAACAACTCCCCACATAAACCTAAAACTCTAGTCACACCAAGCCAAACAAATGCCTAAGAAAATGTATTTTCAGACCAATGGAACGATGAAAACTTGAGGGTTCCACTAGTGGCTCCAAATGGGGTTGCATGCCTCTCATAGGCATGGTGAGATTACATATCTCATGGTTGAAGAAGACCAAGTACAAGGACCAAAAACAAAGGAATTTCTCAGACAAGGTAAGCGGACCAAACCAAAGGAAACCAACATATGTACAACATTTATAGGACTATACAACACATATGGAAAGAGAATATTTCAAGAGAAATATGGCTTCAAGAATTGTCCACATATTTGAAATTCAAGAAGTTCACCTCTTAAGCTCTGAAGGAAGTGAGATTCTTCCCCATGTGCATTGGATATTAGATAAGGGCCTAACCATAGTGCCTCAAAAATTCCATGCTTTCCCTTATCCTGAGCCCTAGCATTCAAAATCAACAACATACTATCCACTTCAAATTTTTTGAGAGACACTTTCTTGTCATGCAAGTGCTTGACTTGCAGTTGCATCTTTCCATTCTTGTCATGAGATTCTCTTCTTGTCTCATCTAGTTATATAAGATTATCAATTAATTTTTGCATATCATCACAAATACTCTCATCATATTCTTACACAAACTTATACATCTTTAGTAAATTATTTTGTGGGAGTCTAGCATCGAAACCATAAGCTAGACCAAATGGTGAATGACCAGTAGCCTTCTTTAAAGTAACCCTATTAGCCCACAATGCAATTTTTAGCTTCAATTCCTAGTCCTTCTTGTTCTTTTCAATCACTCTTTTAATGATCTTCATTAGGCTCTTGTTGATAGATTCTACTTGACCATTCCCTTAAGGATGATAAGGTAAAGAGTATAAAACTTGTATTCCATGTTTATCACAAAAATTATCTTCTCTAAAACTCTAAATCAAATTAAAATTTCAAGTTCATCAGAAAGTCTATCACAACTTTACTTGTTACCTTCTTTGTGGGTATTTCTTCCACCCACTTTGTGATATAATCAGTCGCAACAAGTATCCATGGATGCCCCCCACTATATTTTTCGGATATCTCACCAATGAAGTCTATACCCCATTGTTAGAAAGGGGCCTAAATAGAAATAGGCCTAAGCAACAAACTTCCTAAGAACTTCAATTTCCCTTGCAAACCTCTAGCAAGCATCACAAGTATTGAAAAACTTGTAGACATCTTTAAAAACAACGGGCCACTAGAGTCCTACCCTCAAGACCTTATGGGTAGTAGTCTTGGTCATGTAGTGGCCATCGCATACTCCACTGTTCATTTCTTGCAAGAGTTCTAACACCTATTTACCATCCACACATTTGAGCAACACACCCTTTTTGCTTCTCCACCATAATTCATTATCATTAACAACATACTTAACAACATGCAATTTTGATGTTCTCTTTTTATTATCGGCCATATCTTCTAGGCACTACATAGTTTGTAGATACTGCACTATTTTCCTATACTGGCCACATGTTTGCATATCATAGATAGGTGCAACATCAAAAAACTCCACTTTATTTATTTGATATACTTCCAAGCTAGTCTCTAACATTAGCTTAGCTAGACCTTGTCCTCTAACTAACTTGGTAATCTTAACATTAATGTTGAATTATTGTATCCTGTTGATCCATCTACACCTTTAGCCTATAGTTTCTTGGTGAGTGAAGATATCCTTTATCGCAACACTTGATACAAAATCTATGACTATAGATCCCATTAATTATGTTTTTAAGTTCTTTGCAGCCTTGACTAAAGTGTCTTCTTGCTTCTTAGTCATATCATATTTGAGTTTTGCAAGCTATAAATACTTACTAAATAATGCAATAGGTTGTTCAAATTCTTCATCATTATTCTGCAACAATACATCAACAACAGTATGGAAAGAAGCAAAAGAGAAAATATGCATTGGTTTAGAAAAATCAAGAGACTTCAAAAACTAGAGCCTCTTTGATAGCCTGCTTTATGCTCTTGAATGCCTGACTAGGCTCTTCACTCCAAATAACCTTTTCTCCCTTCTTTAGCATCTTAGAGATAGGTCTGGTGATCTTTGCAAAATTTGTTACAAATCTCCTCAAGAATTTAATCTAACCAAAGAATGATTGAATACCTTTTAAATTCTTTGGTTGGGGAATCTTGTCAATGGCAACTACCCTCTAAGGGTCAATTCTCACTCCCTCCTTGGACACAAGGTGCCAAAACATTTTTCCTTCAGTAACTCCAAAGGCACACTTTTTTGGGTTGAGTGAGATCCTATATTCTAGTACCCCAATGAATATCTTCTCCAAGTGCATGTAATGGTCTTCTTATTTCTTGGAGTAGGTTGTCAAATCATCATTGTAGATTTCCAAGAACAAGTCATTGAAATTTGAAAAGGCTACATCAATAGACCTTTGGAAAGTAGCACTTGCATTGGTCAAACCAAATGGCATCCTAAAATACACATAGGTGCCCCATGGAGTTGTAAATGCAGTCTTGTACTGCTCAAACTACTTTAATTTTACTTGGTTATAGCCAGAAAAACCATCCATCATAGACAATAACTCACAAATAGTTACCTTCTACAACATGGCATCCATGTTTGGTAATGATAGTTAACTTTTAATGATGATATTCTCAAATTTATAAAGTCCAATTATAATTTTATATCATAATTTTTCTTCTTGACTGGCACTAAATTAGGCACCCATGAGGAATTCTTAATATGCTTTATAATGCCAACATCCCTTAGCTTGACCAATTCATCCTGCATTTTTGGAGCTAAGGTTGGATTGATGGGTCTTTTCTTTTGCCTGAAAGGCTTGGAATCTTATTTTAGGGGAATCTCATGTTGGAACAATTCCTCTCTATATGCTTTTGGGTCATCATATGACCAAGCAAAGACATGCCTATATTTTCTCAACAAGGAAATCAACATTTCCTTGATCTTGGGTATCTTTTTACCAACATAAACCTTTTTAGGGGTATTTTTCAGTCCACAATTTTACTTCCTCTAAGTCCTTTGGATGGGTAGCAGTTGTTTTGGAAGTTATTTTTTCTTGATTGTCAAAGACTCTCTATAATATCACAAGGACTTTGGGAATCTAATTTCTCTTCAACTAAATCACTTCACTTCCAAACATTGTATCCTTCCCATCTATGTTTTTGACAAAAGCTCCAAAGTCAATCTCCTGACTCTCATATTCATCAACACACTTTATAAACCTCAAAATGTCTTCATCATCATTGAATATTTTCCAATTGTGAACATTATTAGGGATTGATGGCCTTTCTTGTACCTCAACCTTGGAGATACCTAAAAAAATTATGTCATCAAGTCTAAGTGCAATGTTTTCTAGCATGTATGCCACTTTGTTTTGATCGTTTTTCCTACAATAAATTCCAAACATATCAAATTGTTCAATGGAGTCCTAGAAAACATTTCTATAGTGTTTTAATCTTTGATTCTTACATGTATATCTAGATTTCACTTGGGATATTACTAATTCAGAATCACCTATCACCATTAGCTTCTTTATCCCATGATTCTCTACTAGATTCAATCCTAGTAGCAATGCCTCATACTCTGCCACATTGTTTTGGAAAACAAAAGACAACATGAAAGAAAACTTAAATGTGTTACCACTAGGTGACACTAGAAATATACCTGCACTAGATCCTTCTTTAGAAATTGCACCATCAAAATACATCTTCCAAATTCCATCTCCATTAGATAATCTTTTAACCTCATTATCTATAAGTGCAGGCTTCCTGTCACTTTCTCTTGGCAACTCTTCCACCTTAAACTCGCTGATATTAGTATCCACAAACTGAATTAAGTCATCTTTAGGAGCTTGCTCAATCATATATGGTACTTTAGGTTCTCTAACCACTTTGAAATCTTTACCATCAATTGGGAAAGTAGCATAAGACATATCACATTGCATGCTAGCCCCCATGTGAGCACTCCACTTCCTAGATAGCAACATTGCATAGTTGGGTGGAATATCTACCACAACCACACTCATTTTGAACTCTTTCTTTGGGTATGCAACTAGGCTATAGGGAAGCTCATTTATTACACCAATCACAACTACTTCTCTTGAGTCCATAGCATAACATTTTCCATGGGTACTATCAAATTTTAATCCCATTGATTCCATGATCTTAGCTAATATTATATTGTTATATGCTCTAGAATCAATTATACAATTTTCCAAGAAATTTCCTTCAATAATCAGTGTTAGAAAAAATGGTTCTATCTTTTCAAGATAGGTCATTATTGAATTTTGTAGAAAGATATGAGGGATCTCAATGATTTATCCCTCAACCTATTTTTCTTTCTCTTCCATTTCACTCACTCTGGGTGGAGTGGAAACCACTAGTTTGTTATAGGTTGTAGTAGCACCATTGATAAGGGCTACTGTCTTTTGTTTATGCGCGTTAATTCTCATCATTTCAAGCAAATGAAAAGAAAGCTTTACTGGACTAAGCAACTAAAACATATCAATAGGAGTGTATTTAGGAAAATAAATTGGGACAATACCTTGTTATGTATTTCTCTCCTTTTGTGGATCCCTTATTGTTTCAGCTCTAGGCTTGGCATCCTTCGTTGCATATTCATAATTCTACTTTTGTGCTTCTATCTTTACATCAAGGGATTTGGGTTCTCCGTCTATTTTTGGTTTATCAACTTTCTTAGCCCTAATTTTATCTCCCTTATTTTCTTTGGGTTTAGGTCCCTCCCCTTTGCTATCAATTTTTTTTTCTTTGCCTTTCACATTCTTCTCTTTGATAAAAAGACCAGTAGGGCTACCTTTGTCACCATCCACTATTTTATTTCTCAGATGATACGAACCTTTGGCTTGTGCCGCCAAGGGCATACCTTTCAATTTCTTCATCTGAAGGTCTCTTGAGAGACACATTATCTTCAACTACTTCTAATGCATACACTTCATTATCATCATCTTCATCAGAAAGAACTTGTTGATGATATATACTAGCTACATGCCTTCCACCATCCACATCAAGTTCATGAGACTCCAAATCAGATGAGCACTCATTATTAGTAAAATAAGACCTGTCCATGATCATATTTACTTCAACATCATCCTCATGAGACTGGTCATAATCTTCAGGAACACCCTCTTCTTCTTCAACCAACTGTGCAACTACACATTACTAAGGATAATGTGGCAACTAACTAACCATGCACCAAGGGGCCTCGTTAGCACAATTGACTGAGTTTTTCTGCAAAGGATCTGAAGGAACCTTGTTTTGAGCATTCTTATGATTATCAGGAATGGGCATCCAATTATTCCAAAAAATTTTATATGGATGGTCTTGTAGCCCAGGAGGTTTCTCATTTTTATGATAGTTGGACTTTTCATTTGAAAAACCTTTCTCCTTCTTATCAATTCTATAGTTGAATTCCTTCATAGTATTTGCAACATTGTTAATCTTTTCCTCAAGTGAACCTCCCTTAGCACCAAATTTTTTTATCATCTCTCTTTAAATTTTTTAGGATTTTTACATCATCCCTTCTCCCAACCTTGCCAATTGCTTTACTAATATTGTCAATATGGATTATCATCTTAAAATATTCTCTCAATGTCTGAGGATTTTTATCCAATAGGAAATAGCTCATCTTTGCATCAAAGGAATTACAATAATTCACCAAGTATACATTGTCATTTACTTGTAAATTAGGGGGTAACCATTTCATGGCCTTTTGAAACCTTACATTGAAATCAATGACAACCTCATTAGAGCCTTTAACAATATTGTTAAACTCATTTAAAAGAAACCTTGAATCAGTTTTATAACCATATTGCTCTCTGAATAGCCTCTTGAATTCCTCCCAAGAACCAATACTCTCAACAGGAAAACTACTATACCATTCTCTAGTATCCTCAGTGAGCGACTGCATGAATAGCTTCATCATGACATCCTCAACTTCTACTACAAAATAATCCATGAAATTAGCAAATTCTTTGATGTGATCCTCACCACTTAAGGCATTGTTACTAGACAACCTCACCAAGATAGGTTTGAAGTATTCAAGAAACTGATTAGGATAACCAAGAATTCCAATAAAGTATAACTGATAATATCTTTCCACTTGTATGGGTCTCCTGGTAAAATTATCTCTTTGATTATTCTTAGGCTTGATATCTTCTTGGCCACAAAATTGATTCTTATCCTTTCCATTTCCATCTCCATCATTACCACCACTTTCATTCTTCTTTCCATCTTCTCCACCTCCTTCTCCATCATTAAAACATGTATTCTTATTTTTATGATTTCCTCCACCTCCAACATCCTAATCTCCACCACCACCTCCACTAGGAATATGATCTTCTAACTTGGTCTTATTTGGCTCTGGATTAGTATGTTTAGAGCTTGAAGCTACTGGATGAGGTATAGAGATCTTAATGAAAGAGATATTTCTTTCCATCTCAACATTTACAGCCTCCATTTCAGTTTTCTTCAATTCTTGTTGCAACTTGTCATTCTCTTGTTGCAATATAAAGATCTCAGGGTCAAGGGGTGCATTAGATGAGAAAGAATTGTTTTGAACATTCTTGGTGGATGTATTAGTGGATGTATTGGTGGATGAGGTATTTTTATTTGTAGTGGTATTAGTATTAAAGGTAGTTTTCTTATGCCAGTCAAGGGGCTTCTTCCCTTGATTTATAGGTTGTGATTGCTTAGTAGTAGAAAATGGATCTGAGGTTTTAGTGTCTACAATGGATGTGGTATAAGTATTTATAGTAGAATTTCCCATTGGGATGGTTACCTTAGGATGGTTAAGAGTTGTCTTAGAAACATACTTAGAAACATTTTTAGAAATTACGTTTTTCTTCGCAACTTCTTTCATCTTCTCAATTCTTTGTTTCCAAGCATCTCTTTCAAGCATCTTAGCTTTAATCCTATCCTCTTTCTCCTTCAACTCCTTTTCTTTTTTCCCCCTCAATTCCATGAGTCTACATTCCTCTTCTTCCTTAATCTCGAGCTCTTATTCTTCTAAGGCTTGCATATCTTTTTCTATATCCTCTTCATCTTCTAGGACATCTCTAGACTCACTTGGCTCAAGAGTATAGAAGGCAAGATTAGTTGTTTCCCCTTTAGGGGAATGGTGCAAGTCTACAATAGGGGATTCACCTCTTGGATTAAAATTACCACCATTAAATACAAATCCAACTCCAATAGTAGAAGGATCTGAAAACTTCTTATTCTTTTCCTAGAATTCGCACCTATCTTATTCTCTTGACACGTCAAGTTCATTGTCAAAAAATTCCTCTATGGGAAAACTTCCTTCATTTACATTAGGAACCTCAACTTCATGTGCCTCTTCATGAACATCTACATTACTTACATCATTATTTAAAGTAGGAGGAGATGCATCAATGGGAAATTCAGTGGACTAACTTGATTCAACATTTTTCTTTTTTGAGGTTGGTTGCTTGTCCTTTGAAATCTTAGGCTCTAGCTTCCGCTCAAGATGATTCTTCTTGTAGCTTTTCATCTTCCTCATACTATTGAATTTCCTCTCACAATTTTCCCTCTCACTTCCTCTTGAAGAATTTAATCTTGCACTAGCACAAGAGACTTGAAAGTTGCTACCAAGGATACTGGGAAATAGGAATTTATTAAACTTTGGAGTTGCAGTTGCAATCTTAGAGAAAAATTTTAACTTAACTCGACACAAAATGAAGGAACGAACTAGAATTTGATGCATAAAACTAGACATAACTTATGTGATGAAACTTTCAAAAAATTGCTCTCCAATCAGTGAAGAACAATAAAGTACCCAACTCTAATTGTACTAGATCTAACCTAGAGATATTGGACTAGCAACATCCCCAACAGATTCATCAATTTTTTGGTTATTTTTGAGGAACCAAAATTAATCTTACCAATTTCCTATGAATCTTCCATAATTCAATAATTACCAAAGGCAAGGATTGGGAAACAAACAAGTAAAATATTGATAAGCCTTTACTTCTCCTCTTCAGGCTTTTTGAAACCTAGGAGGGTTATCTTGACAATGTTTATATGATACTCTTGTGCCATTTGACCATGAATATTGTGATTAACATATACATTCCTTTCAACCACAAAGAGACTTAATTCTTCAAGAATTTGGAAAATCATTTACCAAATTACTATCTAAAAGCCAAGAATGGGTAAAAGTCATACAAATTTGCAACAACTTATAATAATAACTATTTTTTAATATGAATTTGTTCTCTGATAGACAAGACTGACTTGATTTACTTCAAATATGACTAAATTAATAGAACAGTGCTTTATCCATGGGTTACTGATTCATATTTGTAAAAAATTGTAATACATCAACCATTTTAATCCAACATACGAAGACTATTGTTATATTTATTTGCAATACACAACTCGAGATATCCAGAACAAAAAATACTTAGTAATCCTAATACTCCATCACATGGATTTGTAATTTCATTTAATCTTTAAATTGGTTCTTTCAACCAAAGCAAAAACAAAACCACACATTCAACCGAAGAGATTGAAGACAGATAAAAGATCCTTGATCATTTTCTTCATAATCTATGACACAATACATGGGAGAGAAAATTTTCTAGAGTTTATGATTTCCATTTATATTCCATTGCTATTGTAAAACAATTATACTTATTACAAATTATAATTTACACCTATGACTCAAAACTATTATATTTCTCTATGCTTGAATTAACAAAATTTCTCTTTACATGAGATTGAATGCTTAACCATCAAAAGAATCATGTAATTTCCCTTGAATTCCCATTTATAGATACATGGGAGCAATAAAATTCAACACAAATTACAATTAAAATCACATTTTACATTTGATATACATTTACATTTGAATTTCAAAATCTCTCAAGAAATTATATTTGTAACTTTGAAAAAGAGGGAAAGCATATAAGACAATTGAAGAAGATATACCCACCTTACAAAGGGAATATTACATTCGATGTAACAATAATTAAACCATCTTCTTCACGAGCCAAAATTACTCTCCACGTCCACACCTTGTCAAAAAAACTTCAAAGAAAAAACAACAATTAAAAGAAAAGATGTAAACCCATCCATGTCAGCACCCTTTGTAATCAATATTCATATTGAGGAGAAAACAATATTTTGCAATACTTTAGGAAAAGCCTAATATGTACTAGTTCTAGGCTATGCATTGTTTATCTCCCATGAATTATTCACCATATTTCTCATCATCTATCATACACAGGTTCAATCTGTAAACTTCTCCCACCATGTGTTGTATTCATCCCTAATTGGCCATTTCATGTCTAATAGACTTTATAGTTTTGCACTATGCTGATAGTATTTGGCATCAATTAATTCCCTATCCTCTTTAATGAAAGTGATCATCCTCATCTCAACTCCAATCATGTTGTCAATTTTAGGATTTAACATGGAGTAATCAATTATGGTTGACATTATCTTAGCCTATGGGAGAAACTCTCCCAAATCATTCTTCCATGTAGAAAACTCCTTTAGCTCACCCTTATCATCCAATGTTTTAGGAAAACCATTCCCTTCCATCTCTCAGAACATTTTCAATTTGTTTTGGAGTTGCATTCCTAACTTTCCATGGAAACTTGTTATTTCATTAACCAAATCAATGGCCTGCAATATTTCAAGAATATGAGTAGGAGCTTCAGGGTCTTCTTGCATCTTGGTCATCATTTTCTTCAATGTTCCTACCTTAGTACTCCAATTGCTCCACTCATCTTGAAAAGCCTTTTGAACTTGAAAATATTTGATGTTGACCTCATGGATATTTTAATAAGTTGCCCACCAATCATCAACTCTATTCAGTAACCTTGTTAATCTATGTTTCAATATATCCTCAAAAATATCATTGGCCACTTTTAGTGTTTCCAACTTGGCCTGCTTAACATTCGCCTTCTCTACCTTCAATTGATTACTAAAATTCTAAATCCTTTAACACAGAGTCTCTATATCTTGTGTGGATATATTAGAAGAGGAGGATGGTGAAGAAATTTCCCTTATTTACTAGGTTTCTTGAGATGTGGCTCTAAACTTATTTCACTCATCCAAAGATTTATTTTAATCCTTTAACAATGCATCACATTTTTGCTAAGAAATTTTGGTAGTATTAGCATTGAGCATTGCAACATGCATAGTTAGTTTTTCTACTTGAACAAGGGTTATATCTGCAACTATCTTTACCACCATTGCACCAATGACTTCTTCTATGGGCCTGATAACCTCATGCTTTCCAACATTGGGTGTCATGGGCCAAATCACAAGAGTGTGCAATTTAGGACTATAGCCAGATTCAAACACCTAGTAAACAAAATGCTCCTTAGATATAGAAGCACGTGGATCTCTCTTGATAGCATCAAGTATAATAGTTGAGGTAAGAGTACATCCTAGAAGCAATATGACTCCACTTTTTGCTGCAATTTTCCTTTCTTCATTAGGAATGATGGTTTTTATCTTAGCCATGATTTTTTCTTCCTCTGATCTCTTTGCCTTCTCTTGTTGAGAGGGGTCCACACTAGCTTTGGCTGACTCAATCCTTTCTTTTATATACTTACTCCTTTGATGAATAATGAATTCTTTAAAATATTGTGTTTGTACAAAGGTGTCATCTATAGTGAATGTGTCATAGCCATTGATCCTAGGATCATCATTGGTCTTCTCATCATATTCCCATTGGAAAATTCTATCTTGGGGGTTTTCTGAATCAAGAAAATCATTGATTTTTGGAGAAGGGAATCTCCTCTCCACTTCTTCATCATCAAGCACATGTTCTGCTATTTTATCTTCCTCAATCACATCAACACCTCCTCAATAAATCTCTACAATTTTCTCAAGAACATCCATAGCATGAGTTTGTTGCTCTAGGATAGCTTGTGATCTTTCAATAGCCTCCATGAATTTTACTCTAAACTCTCCACTTCGATAATAATTTATGTTTTGCATATCCCTCTTTCATGGGTTCTCAATTTCATCATATGGGCTTACATAAAAAGCATTTCTTTTTATGACTTCTTCCTCCATGGCACAAATAGCAATCCATTCTTTATTTATTTGAATGACTGCTCCATCACTTATCAAATTTCTTAGCACATCATTAGAATACATTAAAACATGAGAAAAACTAGATACACCTTTGCTCCTTCTCTTCCTATTTACAAATTCTTCTAGATCAAAGCTCCTAACCTCATCAACAGGCATCATAAGGTTATTTATCATTATTCCAAACTTCTTGTATGCCTCCTTAGCAATGGCTTTGAAATAACCAAAAGCACATTGCGGCACAATTACAAAACCCTTCCTAGGAGTTCTGAATAACTCTCGGTTCATAAAATCAACCTACCACATTAACTCCATGAATTCCAATCTATCCAAAATATACAAAGGTAGAAAATGAGGTGCCACCCTATCTCCATATGCCCTAATTAATGTATACTCTAAGTGCAGGAACCAATCAACCCAATTATGCTTATCTGGTGACATTTGTACATCCCCATGGTGCATGATATCCCTAGTAAGTTTTGACAATCTATAAATGGGTGGAACACCCAAACTTTCCAAGATACTATACCTGATGACATTGAAAAACAACAAATAATTTGAATTGGGGAAATTTTGATCCCAAATATGTCTCCACATTTGGATAGGAAACAAGTTATTCTCATCATCCAACTACCTTGGCTTTATCTTCTTCTTCCATTTGTCTTGTCCAGCATACAAGAGCATGTGCATCAACAAACATTAATGATGAAAGACCAATATAATACTTCCTTTCTTCAAATCAATGAGGTCCTTATGCACTTCCTCTGCAATATAAGCAACATAATCTAAACTCGTGTTAGGGTTCCAATTATGTATGACAACCATCATAACTAGTAGGTCTGTAGCTATTCTTGAATAAAATGGTGACCCAGGACCTAATTCAAGCAGTAGTAGGCATTCTTGAAATAATTGACAAATTATTCACACTCAAAAGGCTCCAAGTGTATGGGACTAAATCCCTTAACATTTTTTTTTATGTCTTGCAAGAAAGTTGTTCTTGTAAGAATATCTATTTTTCTCATATTCATGGTTTAATTTTGCATGCTTGATGTTGACTATATATTTGGGGTTCAACTTGAACACCTCTATAGTTTTATCCCTTGTCACATAAAGGATTAGAGTGGCATTTTTATTTTTTATATTCCTATCCATGGGATTAGAATGGTTTTCTTGTTCCTCATTCACATCAACTTCCATAGATATGTTTGGTACAACTATCCTCCCAAGGTTGAGACCCCACAAATGTCTAGCCAACTATCTAGTATATCTTTGATTAAAGGCATATAGAAACAATTCCCATCCACTTTGTGGTTGGGGTAGCTCTCCAATTCCACCAGCAAGATCAATCATTCTACTGGACACAATGGAATAAACAATGGGCATCTTTCCATTCTATGACCCTCCTTCATTTACATCTTCAAAAGTACCCTCCATGAACCAATCATGAATTCTCTTCTCAACTTTGGGCTTTGGTGGTGCTTTTTTTACCTTTAGTTGTAGCTGGCCGAGGTTTAGATATAACATCTTGGGTATTAGGTCTTTTCACCCTCTTTTTCTTAGGTTTCCTCTTAGGAACGTTATGAGACTCATTGTGCTTGGGTTCACTCATTTTTACAATGTAGCAAGGCTAGTGTTTTCCACTTCCAATTCATAGAAAGACATATTGGGTTTTAAATTCTCAAGCAACAAATTCCAGAACAAAAACCTCGCAAACCTTATGCAATCCTTATTAACCCAATTGAAAATGCACAATACTCAAACCCTAGTAAAACCTAAGTATATTAATCTTTCAAACTCATTTCTAATTCCAAAACTAGCTCAATTCAATGTAGTTGGTAGGAAAAATATGGGATGATTTGCTTACCTGGGTGAAAATTAGTTTCTAATGCCTCAACAACTATTTGTTGGAGCTCCTCACATTGTCTCCTTGAACTCGACTAACTTCTCCACTCTTGAGTGATTACAATTGTGAGAAGAAACAAGCCAACTACCTTCTTTATGGCTAGGAAATGGAACATATCACCATTAATGGTTGATATAAATCTTGCATGAGTGAGATGAAACTTAGCTATTTGAGTTTAAACACTAGTCATTGATCATATTGTTTTAAAACCATATCAATGGCTATCTTTTCACCTCACTGCTTTCCTTTTTCCTTTAAATGATGCCCCAAGGAAGCTACCATACTACCTCTTATTTACCTTAGTCACCTCTTGTTTGGGGACCATCATTCATTTCTGATACATTTCTTCTTTCATGAGTCCTATGAGTGATTTGAACATTCGTGTGATAAGATATCGATCATTGGATCAAGGTCCTCCTTTGGTTACATTCAACTCCCATTGTGCATCACTAATTTATATCTCAACATTCATATCACGTTAACAATGGGAGAAAACTAGTGATGGTACAAGATGAACCCATGTGTACTCATTTCACAATCAAAGGCCCAAGGAACATCACTCATAATAACACTTTAAATCAGTGATGGAACATTAGGAAAAAAATACCCCATCACCCATCGCTACTTTGAAAATAAAAGTTTACAACCAATACACGATGAGCAATAGAAGAAAATGCAAAGAGCTCAAAGGGTCCTCACACATTGCTAATTGATAGATCAAAACTTAAAAAGCAATTAGTGATAGAGGAAAAGCCAATGATAGTGAAGAAAACTATCACATCATCCATTACTACATTTGAACTCAAGATGAAAACCTATATGTGACGCTTGATACAAAGGAACACTATTCATCACACATCACTTATATGAGTTGAGCAATCAAAAAACTATCCACTATGAGTGATAAGCAAAGTGATGAATGGGAACTTAAGTGAACCAATTTAGCACGTGCTCACAAGTTTTTTTGAAAAGGGGAATCCCTAGGAAAATGTAAGATATGGCCTTAAAAGACTTAATAACATTTTATGTAAAGGATGTAAAGGACAAAAAAGGTTGATTAATCAACCTTATAAAATAAAGGAATTCATCAAACCTAAGCACATTGAAGATTAAGGTGGTAGGAAAATAGTAAACTTAATCATGAGGGGCCAATCACTTCACGAACTTGAAAAGGAATAAATTAATTTAACTCAACCAGAAATGGGTGACAATAAGTCAACACAATATTAGACAAAAATACTAAAGGTTTGGACAAAAGAGATTTTATAAATAGAACAACTCCCCACATAAACCAAAAACCCTAGTCACACTAGAGCAAATGGACACCCAGGAAAATGCATTTTTAGACTAGTGGAATAATGAAAACTTGAGGGTTCCACCAAGGACTATGATGAGGAGGAAAACCAAGAATATGAGGGTGAGGAGGAGGATGAGGAGGAGGAAAAGGAGGAGGAGGAGCAACTAATGAGTGAGGGCAGTGACATGGTAGACGAGGGTCCAATTTACCATGATTCAAGAGATCCATCTCCCACCCATGTTACCATATCACAGTAGGTAGCCATTGCACACACCAACTCTTACGAGCATGGAGAGGCTAGCACATCCTCCATGCCTCCTACACAGAATGAGATTTTCTTTTACACAACTAACTGAAGATCGAGGTGATGACACTATTTATTTTTATTTTTACGCTTAAGTTCATGCTTGTGCTTTTAAATTATATATGTATGACATGATGTGTATTGATTAGCTTTATGATTTTTATCTTGCAGGGCCTCTGAGAGATTTGAAAGATTTCTATCGATAGGTAGCTATAGAGATAGTGTCTCCTTCAATATTCAATCAAGCTATCAGTACATGCTACATATCCCTACCCATCATGGAGTAGCACCGATAGCTATTTGAGCCTTATGTCATATTGAGAGTAGCATACAATGGTTCTACTAGGAACATTGATTGAGCTGAGGCTACTTATGAAGATATTTGGTCATCTCGAGGTCTAGCAGAGGTCAAGAGACTTCATGCAAAGGTAGCTAGGCTACAGGAAGATAGAGACCACATAGAGTGAGAGCACCTAGAGGCCATTAGATGGGAGACCGTGGTTGTTGGACGAGTAGAGGGCCTTTAGTATGCATTGGATTCTCTTATTACTTCTTGATCATATCGCATACTACTGTCTCTTGATGGACTGTCTCTAGATAGATGCGATCACCAAATCTCAAGGGATCTGATAGCCACAAACAACCCTAGCATTGTATATTTGATGATATATACTATAATTTTTTTTTATATATATAAGATCATTTACATTTGGTTGATTATTTAAATGCTTATGTGTTTTAAAGTTAAATGGCAATGTGATTTATCAAATAATCTTTGTAAGACTTTAATAAATGTCTCCATGATTTAACATGTTCTATGTGATCTAAATAAAAATATTTTAGTTTCATTTAGATGCAACATTATGATTAAGTATGTTATCTTAAATTAAATGCACCTATGATCTAATTAACATTATTAAATGTATATAAGTATCTAATCTAACACAACATACAAGATGAACTTGAATAGTATGAAACCTAAAGTAACTATCTAGAATTAATTTAAATAATTACTTTAGTATTCAAGACACACAAATATTTTTTTCAAGAACAAATCAATGCGAGAGAATATAAAATGTTATCAACTAACGCTAACACCACTACTTTATTATTCACACTATTCAAGAAGATTAGATATAGTACTGGCATAAATGCATGACATTAATAGGTTCTTTAAGAGGTGTACCATCCATTTCTATTAACATGTATGCTCCAGACCCATAACTTTCATCAATTATGTAAGGTCCTAACCAATTAGGACTAAATTTTCCTCATTTAGTTGGGGCGGAATTGACGTTACATTGATTCTTACATAAGACCATGTCACCTTTAGTAAATGCTCGAGGTATAGCGTTATCATTGTAACTACTTTGCATTCTTCTAGAATAAGCTTGGAGATGCTCAAGAGAATTAATGCAATTTTCATCAAGCATTTCAAGCTGATGCAATCATTATTCCTTATAAGTATTGTCATCAATAAGTCCCTGAAGAGCAATTATTAATGAAGGAATCTCTAGCTGCAATAGCATTATTACTTCAGCACCATAGACAAGGTTATAAGGAATGTTTCCAGATGATGTTCTAATACTAGTATGATAAGCCCATAATGCATATGCCAACTATGTGTACCAATCCTTATTATGTTTGCTTACTATTTTCCTTAATATTTTCTCAAGAGTCTTATTACTTGATTTAGCTTGACCATTGAATTGCGAGTAGTAGGGTGTTGAACAACGATGTTGGATGTTAAATTTTTCTAAGAATTTCTTCATTCCGCTATTCTTAAATGATGTCCCATTGTCCGAAAGCAATGTGGAAGGAAGTCCAAAGTGAGCAATAATATGTTCCAATATGAAATGACATATCACATTGGCAGTTGTTGAATGAAGGGGAATACCTTTTACCCATTTTGTGAAATAGTCAGTTGTAGTAATTATGAATATATTTTTGGCAGAGGAAGTTGGTGAGATTTTTCCAATAAGGTCCAAACCTCATATCGAAAAATGGCCAAATAGGTAGTTGAACATGAAGTTTGGAGGAAAGAGCATGGAACAAATTGCTATGCTCTTGACATTTGTGACATTTCTTAACATATTTGAAGCAATCTTGTTCCATGTTTCTCCAATAATATACTATGTGGATTAAATTTTGAACTAATGATCTTCCTCCAAAATGGCCTCTACAAGCACTTGCATGAGCTTCCACAAGTGCTATGGGGATTTCAGATTGCTTAACACATCTAAGTGAAAGACCATAAAATGACCTCCTATACAACACGTCAGTAAGGATTATGTATCTAGATGCAAGTTTTTGAACGAAAGCTTGAATATTCTTAGTTGTTGGCTTAGGAAAGGTACCATATTTTAAAAATATTAGTGAGTACCATTCACTAGAGTTGTCCATGGTGTTCAATAATATTTCTTTAATTTTATCTTCTATTGATGGTTTTGTAACTATATTGACAATGAATGTGAAATCTTTAGAAGAATCTTGATGACATATAAGGGAAGCCAAACTTTCCACTTCATCTGCATGTCAATTATCTTTATGTGGGATGCTATCAATGGTGAATGAATCAAAGCTTTCTTAAAAATTCATTGTGAGATCCTTATATTTTGATAATTTATCATTTTTTCTTGATATGATCCATTCATTTGCTTAATGACTAATTGTGAATCACTGAATATCCTTATGTCTCAAGCCCCTCGAGTTAAAGTAGCAAATAATACAACAATTAATGCTTCATACTCTACAATGTTTATTCATAGGAAATTTAAGTGAATGGACAAGGGAATAGGCTTTCATGTAGGCATGACTAATGTAACCCCCACACCAGAGCTAGTTCTACACCTGGAGCCTAATGCAAGGGCATCTACCAAAAATAATTCATCAAGATACATCAAACTCAAAATTAAATCATGAGAATATCAACTACAAAACACCATAGTTTCTCTTAAATTTTCATCAAAATTCTTCACAATTTCACTTGAAACTTCAAGGCTATCAACAAGTCAACTCACCACATTAAGATATCATATCATTATCATACTCAAGAACATCTTTTCCATCATAAAAATGGTTGTACCTATAGACACCTAAATTTGGGCACTTACATTTGTCCAAATTTATCCCTTTTCATCTAAATATCCTCTTACTTGCATTAATTAAGTAATATTTCTATTATTTGATTAATATCCTTAAATTATCCTAAATCCCTAATTTATTTAATAAGTAATTAAATACCTTACCCTTCATCCCCCTTTTCCTCAAAATAATTAAATAAATAATGCATTTATTTAATTCGTCACATGTCACATCCTCCATCACTTTTCCTTAATCCTAATTCACCTCCTAATCCCATCATAAGGGATGTGAACATGTCAAATCCATGATTAGGATGTGTCACATCCTCCAACTTTTGCAAGTTGGCTCCTAACCTTCATTAGCCACTAACTATCTTCTAATAATTGATTAGCTAGTCTAATCAGGCCCCCTTTAGTCAACTCTCCCCATCTGCCAAGGAATTTTTAATTCATTTTTGTCTTCCCCATGTGAATTTAAAATTCACTTTTATTCCTCCAAAGCTATCCTCTTCCCCATTTGGATCATTGAGAGGTCATATCAGTCACATGGGTCAGGAACCTTCCATTATAAGGACCTTGTCTTATCCACAAGGTACTTTTCAGCTTCTTTCATAAGAAACTTGTTTTATTCACAAATTTCTAATGTGAATTTAAAATTCACATTTATTTCTCCAACAAATTCTCTCTTCCCCATGGAGATTTTTGAGGAATTCTAAAATTCCTCATATGTCACTTTCCTCCCATATGGGAACAAGAAATTCCTTTTTAAGGAAATATTTTCTCATCTCAAAGTACTTGCAAATACCTCCACCTCATATGTCCCTTTTCCAACTCACTTGTCCTTGTGACATCTTATCCTCCACATGGAAAGATGTGAGGGCTTGTGAGTCTTCAACTCACCACAGCCCTTCATCTTTCCCATGTTGGCAAAATCTCAACTTTCCATTTATCTAGGGCTTTTTTCCCATAAAATGAAAGATTTTCTTTCATTCTCTCATAACACACTTTCACAACACATTCGACTCTCCAAAATTCTACCTCAAGTATTCATCTCATACTCTCATCCACCATTATTGCACCTTGAAGCTCATCTTGCATCCATTCTAGACATTCACCAACTACCCACCTAGCTCATTTGAATGCTCATCACATCTAGATCATTTTGCATCCCATTTTAGCACTCTTTCGATCAAGGAGCACACACTTATCAAAGATCAAAAGGGCCAACCAAGGATCAACTCAACACAAGGTAAAAATATTTATTTTGCTATCTTTATTTTGTTTTGAGTTCAACGTAGCCCTATCTTGAGGTGTTAAGTGTTGTTTTTTGTCTTTTGCATTTTGTTTTGTGTCATTTAGATAGGTTAACAACCCTTGATCATAGAACCAATACAAACCTAATTAGAATCTCTAAAAACAATCCATACTTTCATCATACATCAATTTACTCATCTTTGCAACTTATTCCACAAGGAGAAATATCAACACCTCAAGTATTCATGTTTCAAAACCTTTACCAATATTTCAAGTCATAGTAAACATCATCATTTTAACTAAAACAATATAAGAACTTACTCACATAACTCTATTCTAGGAGATTCTTTGATTTTAGCATTAAAAAGCACATAGGGACCACCTTGCTCAATCACCCAAAAACAACATATTTTGTCTTCAAACCCTTTCCAAGAATTTAGAAACCTTTTACATCTTTGTTCAAGAACTTTCTACACAAAATATAACACTTAAGTCTTTGTTTTCATAGAGTTCCACTTGCTATGCAATCAAAGCACTAAGTGTCAATTAGGTCTCCATACCCTAAATCGAGTGAAAATTCACAAACCCAATTTGTTTTCCTAGAACCAAATACACCCTCAAAGGCCTATTATTGTCACCATTAACATATCAAAATCTTTCAATAGCTTGTTTGAAGAAATTACTAGAACTATGGACTATACGCTAGAAAATGCCTTAAATTTAGGCCTAATTTACAAATGAAGTTCTCATAGATCACCACCAAAAAACTAAAGGACTTAAATAAGTCTTTTATTAGTTCAAAAAACTTAAGAATCAAACATTTTAGGGACAAAAAGGATCCACAAATATTTGTTCCATAAAACCCTTATTTCAAGAAAAAAGCAAGCCCTACAAATGAGGGTTTATTGAAATTAAATGTTGCAAACCTCTTTATGCTCAGCCACCTCTTCAAAAATGTTTAATAATGTTTTCTTATTCTTTGAACATCAACTCCCACCATCATTGAGGGATTTTTCAAAAAATACCATCTTGTAGCCATCCATCTTCATTAGGAAACTTTGTATCTTCCTAAGAAATTTGTAACCAAACCTTGAACTCTTGGTTCCCCTACACAAAACAACACAAAATCAACTCAAAACATCCTATCTAAATCTAATCCACTGATCTATAAGGCCTAATTTAGTTGAATAGATTTCATTTGCTTATTGGACTCTCAAAACCCCAAGTTTAGCTTGTAGACTGGTATGCAAAGATTGGGCTCGAACTAGTGATTTACTCAATCAAATCCCTTCAAAGTGATATGAAATGAAAGATGAAACTCTAAGCTACCTAAAAAAACAAGAATTAAATCCTTTAACCTTTCCACATATCGTACAACTACAAAAAAAAAAAGGAACACTTAATTCTACAAACAAGGTACTTTTATTGATATAATCATTTCCAGAATACAAAATCTGATCTCTTGATCACCTCACAAATGCTTTTATAGATGTTTCCCATTCTATAACTGACTTTTCAACTGCCTACATCAACCTATCCCTTCAATTTTCCCACTTTTTCTTTTCATATTCTGGCTTTTTGCTCTTTTTACATTTTTTCACAAATTTGGTAACTTTTGCATTTTCGCAAGCTTTACAATTTCCATTATTTCAACCTCCTAAATACCTATTGATGACTCATTTACAATTTTCATGACCTCAAGACCTTGTTTACATGCTTTTACATTCAAAATTTCAATTTTTTACAAATTTTCCAATTAGAGGCATCTTGTAAGCAAGGTGCTCCTACACTATACAACCAACCAACAAAACCTTTCCAAGTCCCTTGGAAACATACCAACTTTTCTTGTACTTGCAAAAAAAATTCAAGTCTTCCTTGGAATTCTTCTGGATCTTTCTCTATCTTGGTTCCAACCTTTGTCTTCAAATTTTTCTTTTCCTTTTCCTTTTTACCATTTCTCTTTTTGTTTTCATCAGGTTCACAATCACTTTCTCCCTTAAAAGGACACAGGAATTCCCTTTCACCACTCTCAAATTTCCATCAACTTTTCCTCAACCAAGGACACATGACTATCCTTGCAAAATTTCCTTTTTCTTTCACAATTCATCCTTGACCTTCTCTAACCAATCACCTATCCATCTTCTCATCTACTCCCATCAGTGGAGTACTTCTTCAGGTTGCAAACTCAGCTACTTCTTTAGTCTGGTATCCATTTGTTTCTTACTGCCTCACAACACAACTCAGCAACTCAATAACTCAAGAAATTTCCTCCTTGCTTCCAACTTCTCTCAACTTTATTCTACCTTTTCTTGGCAGCGACCAGGTTATCTTCTCAACCTACACAAACCAACACAAACTCACAACTCCTCTCTATAGCTTAGATGGATCAAGCACCTGCAACCAAACACAAAAAATCAACAAACTATCAACAAATCAACAATCAGAATCAACCAGATCTAATATCAATTGATGCAAGGGAATCTACCAAAAAAAATTCATCAGGGTACATTAGACCCAAACTCAAATCATGAGAAGATCAACTAAACAACACCATAGTTTCTCTTAACTTTTCATCAAACTTCTTCACAATTTCACTTGAAACTTAAAAGCTATCAACAAGCCAACTCACCACATGAACATTCCATATCATTATCAGACTCAAGAACATTTTTTCTATCATAAAAATGACTATACCAATACAAAACCTGATTAGAATCTCTAAAAACAATCCATACTTTCATCATGCATCAATTTACTCATCTTTGCAACTTATTCCACAAGGAAAAATATCAACACCTCAAGTATTCTTGTTTCAAAACCTTTACCAATCTTTCAAGTCATATTAAACATCATCATTTTAACTAAAACAATCTAAGAACTTACTCACATAACATTTTTCTAGAAGATCCTTTAATTTTAGCATTCAAAACATCATCTAGCACATAGGGACCACCCTGCTCAATCACCCAAAAATAACATATTTTGTCTTCAAACCATTTCCAAATATTTAGACACCTTTTACATCTTTTTTTAAGCACTTTCTACACAAAATCTAACACTTAAGTCTCTAGTTTTACAGACTTCCACTTGCTATGCAATCAAAGCACTAAGTGTCAATTAGGTCTCCATACCCTAAATCAGGTGAAAATTCACAAACCCAATTTGTTTTCCTAGAACCAAATAGACCTTCAGAGGCCTATTATTGTCACCATTAACATATCAAAATCTTTCAGTAGCTTTTTTGAAGAAATTACCATAACTGTGGACTGTACGCTAGAAAAAGCCTTAAATTTAGGCCTAATTTATAAAGGAAGTGGTCATAGATCACCACCAAAACACCAAAGAACTTAAAAAAGTCTTTTATCATGTCACAAAACTTAAGAATCAAACATTTTTATGGACAAAAAGGCTGCACAAATCTATGCTCCATAACACCCTTATTTCAAGCACAAAGCAAGCCCTACAAATGAGGGTTTATTGAAATTAAATGTTGCAAATGTCTTTATGCTTATCCACCTCTTCAAAAATGTTTAATAATGTTTTCTTATGCTATTAAAATACACCCATCATCATTGAGGGATGTTTCCACAAATACCATCTTGTAGCCATCCATCTTCATTAGGAAACTATGTATTTTCTTGAGAAATCTGCAACCAGACCTTGAACTCCTACTTCCCCTGTGCAAAAAAATACAAAAGAAACTCAAAACATCCTATATAATTCTACTGTACACTAATCTATAAGGCCTAATTCAGTGGAGTAGAGTTCATTTTCTTATTGGACTCCCAAAACACCAAGTTTGGGTTGTAGGCCAGTATGCAAAGATTGGGCTCAAACTAGTGATTTACTTAATCAAATCCCTTCAAAGTGATATGAAATGAAATATGACACTCTAAGATACCTAAAAAAATAATAATTAAAGCCTTTAACCTCTGTACAAACAGTACAACTAGAGAATAACAGAAAAAGAACAGTGAATTTTGCAAACAGGGTACTTTTATTGATATAATTTTTTTCTAGAATACAAAATATGATCTCTTGCTCACCTCAAAAATGCTTTTATAAAATTTTCCCATTCAATAAATTACTTTTCAACTGCCTACATCAACCTATCCCTTCAATTTTCCCACTTTGTCCTTACATATTCTAGCTTTTTTCTCTTTTTACATTTTTTTTAAAATTTGGTAACTCTTGCATTTTCCCAAGCCTTACAATTTCCATTATTTCAACCTCCTAAAGACCTATTGATGACTCATCTACAATTTTCATGACTTCAAGACCTTTTTTACATGCTTTTACATTGGAAACTTCAATTTTTTTACAAATTTTCCAATTAGAGGCATCTTTTGAGCAAGGTGCTCCTGCACTAGAGCCGTCAAAGTATAAATCCCATGTATTAGGTTCAATTGTCAACACATTATCTTTAGGGAATGAATAATTATTAAGTAACACTATAGGAGAAGGAGCCTCGACTAATTGGTTAGTTAAAGCTTGTCCTATAATTTCTTTTTGTGAGATAAAATTTAAAAGATCAAACTCAGTTAACAACATAACCCACTTAGCTAAACATCATGATAAATTTGTTTTAGAAAAAGGATGTTTAAGAAGGTTGAATTTCATCATCACTTGTATTTGAACATTCAATAAGTAATGTCTCAACTTACTAGTAGCAAATACAAGAGCTAAACATTTCTTTTATATTATTGTGTATCATGTTCCATACTCAATCATAGTTTGTCTAATATAATAAATGAGATGTTCTTTACCATTTTCATCTTGTTGGGCCAACAATGCTATGTGAGCATGGGACGATACTTATGTATAAACGATAAACGCTTTGTATTGCATAACTTGTAAAACAGGTGGAGTAGCGAGGTAATCTTTGAAACTTTCAAAAGCATATTTACAATCCTTATTCCAATTAAATTGGACCTCTTTCTTAAGAAGATGTGTAAAGGGTAATGTTAAGTTAGCTAGGGATGTGGAAAAACAACGGATAGCTTGAATTCTTCCTTGTAAAGTGTGTAATTAAGAAATGTTTCTAGGAGGTGGAATGTTAAATATAGCATCAATTTTCTTCATTTCCACCTCAATGCCTCTGTGAGATACTATTGTAGAAAAGGGGGATTTTCTTCTCACAAGTTTTCTTCATTCATAGAGCCTCATAGGGCGAAATGCCCTAAACAACCTCCAAGAACAATGCAAGAGTTCTAGAATTAGAAAGGGCAGGTCATGAAGATTCTCTAGAAAAACTAACAAAATTTTGGCCAAAGGATGACAACACAGGATACAAATGATAGTGTGACGTGTTGGCATCTCATATGAACCAGAAAGTGAGAATATCACAGAAAATGGAAAAGTGGCTACTTCTACTCTAATTACTAAAAACCTGAGAATGTAGGAAAGTAACAGAATATAACATAACTAAAATAAATAAGTATAAATGATAAAGTTAAATATGAGAAAGAAAATGCTTACAACCACCCAAGTAATGAATCCTCTAGCAAATGAATGTCTTCAATACCTACATGCATAATATCTGGAGAAATTGTTGGGGTTGTATAGGGGTTTACCTCAGTCAAACCCCTATTTTGGTGTTCCCACCTCCATGGACAACCAAAAAGATAGAGACAGTGTGAGAAGTAAGTAGATTTGATGTGATAAAATCAATCCCCAATTGAGGAGGAGAACACGTATCATAAAATATGCATGATAAAAGCAATCCCCACTCAAGAAGGAGAACCTTTATCATGAAGTAAGGATGAAATAGATAGGGGATATGGAATCCTAGGATGCTCACAAGCAGAAAGTGAAGGAGATATCAGCTACAAGGATTAAGCAAGCCAAGGAGGGAAAGCGATAGCTATGAGAGCCAATAGATTTGCAAAGAGTGTTGTGAGAACATCAGAGCTTGAAGCCATTGGGGCAAGTTGTATAGAGTTGTGCAAGAAAAATAACAAGAGAAAGTGCCAGAATCAAGGCTGGAATGAAGCTAGAGGTGAAGCTAGAGATCAAATGAGTTGAAAAGATGACTCTTAAAGAGGGAAAAGAAGCTTCTCAGGCAGATACAAGGCATCCCCAACCATTACCACTGACAAAGTTAGTTGAGAAGTGGAAAACATGCTCATAAAAAGTTGTTTGAGCATTGAAACATCATAGGATGCTAGTGTGGTGTACAGACATCTGCGTGGAATGCTAATGTCCAAACACATTAGGCTAGAAAACAACATGAATGGGAAAAGTGCAGGGTTTAATGCATAGATGGCACACAAAGGGTAGCTATTGGAAAGGGATCCAGAGCATCTTGAGAAGGGAAAAAAGTTGATGCAAGGGCTAAAATGAGCCTACACAAGATGCTAAGGGAACAGTCACTAAAGTGGATACAAAAAATCATGTGAAATTGCAAGGGGTGCAATTTTATGACATTACAACTATAAAACCTAAAATAATTTTCATTATATACACCAAAGACACACTTTTTTAGATTCAATTTCATGTTATATTTTTGGATGCGCTCAAATATTTTTCAAAGGATGTACACAATGTCTTTTCGATTTAAAGATTTGGAGAGAATATCATCAACATAATCTTCCAAAATCTTATGTATGTAATCATGAAATATCAATGGAATAGCTCGTTGATATGTTGCACCTATGTTCTTCAGTCCAAAAGGCATGACTACCCAAAAAATTGTTCCCCAAACCGTAGTAAATGGTATTTTGTATTGATCTCGAGGGTTGATGAAGATTTGATTATATCTAGAAAATGTATCCATAAATGACAAAAAATCATGTCTCACAGTCAAGTCTACTATCATGTCAATATTAGGATGGGGAAAATCATCTTTTAAAGATGCTTTATTAAATCATGAAATTTTGTGCACATCCTAATATGATTTTTAGGTTTCACAACTACAACAATGTTTGAGATCCAAGGAGAATAATCAATAGGTCAGATAAAATTGGCTTTAAGTAGTTTTTCAATCTCACCTTTAACTAATAAGGGTATCTTAGGATTCATCTTTTGTATCTTTTGTCTTACCAGTTTAGCATTTTCAACAAGGACTATGTTGTGTGTCACTATCTTAGCATCAGATCCTAACATATCTAAATAAGTCCAAGCAATTTTTTTGGGAAATTCATGAAGTAAAGTTGCATGGTCCTCTTGTTCATCTTTGTCAAGGCACTACCCTTTCTTAATCACTTTCTCCTTACTGTTAATATCTACTAGTATGTCGATTGTATCTCCCAAAGGAAGCACACAATGTTCTAGGAATTTAGAGTTGTATTCTGGTATGTGCAGGATCATCGCGGAAAAAATAGGCCCTTAAGTGGTAGAAAAATCAGAGTTAGGAAACTTGACGTAAAAATTTGAATAAGTTATCTATATTATTTCAAAAATATGTAAGAATAGAATATGTAGAAAATTGAATTTAGTTTCTAAACTACTAGGTTTATTTAAGAAACCCAAAATTTATTTGGTGAAAATTTGAAATTTCAATGCAGTAGTACTTAAATTTCAGGGAAAAATAAGAAGTATGTATCTATCTAATCACCCTAAGCACAATAAAATGATAATTTTTTTTATAATATTTTAGATATAAGTGGAGGACTCATGTCTCGATGTGATGCATATTTTTTTGTATTTTCTTTCCTAGTAAATAATTAATTATGATTTTTTTATTACAACCTTTCAAAAATATAAAAACTCGTATGTTTGACCACCTTAACTTGGTCAAAACTTCATAAAAATTAATTTTTTTTTCTTAATCGTATAGTATGCAAAGCATAGAATGTGATAGATGTTTTGGATTCAAAAAATGTGATATTGTTTGAAAGCTATAGATGTTTTGTAATCAGCCTATCAATCAGGACTTTAGTCGTAATTCCAATAGAAAATGAATATTAATTATTTATTAAATTCAAAGTAAAGCATAATTTATATTGGTGGAAAGCGAAGAATATCCTTTAGAAACCCTTTTCATTTCATCAAATTTGGGTTAAAAAAAAGTTGTCAGCCACATACCCTACAAATAATCATCATATCGCCACTTTTTGGCCCATCATGATCCTACACATACCTATTCTTTGTTGTCCTTATCATTCTCATTACTTTCCTTTTCTCCATCTTTTTTCTTAGCACTATTCATAGCACATGTAATTCATTTCTTTTTAGGGGGAGTGGATGGTTTGTCATAAACTCCTAACATTTCTTTCAAGGCTTCATCATCTTCAAAGTATTCCCATGATGGTTCACAAGTTGTATCAAGCAATTCAGGATGCTTCAAGGTGAGATTTGTTGTAGGATTGCATGTGATGGAATTGATGCTCAATGAGGGTCTTTTCTTTTTCTTGCGTTATCTTAGAAGGACAATCTCCTAAACCAGTTTTTGTTTCTTGTGTGTTAGGTTCTATAGGAACATGGATGCCTTGTTCTTTCTTTCCACATCATTTTCCACTATAATCTAGTTGTTTCATAAGATCTTAACCTCTTCCATTAAGTTTCTCCATTTCTTTCAAGTTTGGTGGTTTTTGATAATTTATCTCATAAAAATTTGTTGTATAGCTTGTGTCTTCTTCTAGAGTAGATGAGGTAGATTTTTGTGAGTTTTTTTTGGAATTTTGCATTGATATCACCATTAGTTGTTTTTTTTTTCATTTTCTTTTGTTGTGATTATATATTCTCCCATAGACAAAGGTGTGAAATTTAATGAACCCCAATCATCTTCCAATAACTTTGACATCGTTTCCATTTCTTGTCTTTCCTCTTCCATAGGTTCTATGTTTGATGTTGGAATTAATTTGTTTAGAGGACTTGTCGTTCCTTTTTCAACTTGTAATCAACTTTTAGGTTTGGGGTCTATTTCAATATGGTATACTTTATTTTTATAGACATACTTCATTATGTGATGAAGAATTGAAGGCACTACATACATCTCATGAATCCAGTGTCACCCTAAAAGAAGATTGTATGAAAGATTATCAGGCATGACATGAATAGGAGTTTGAAATGTAGCTTTTTTGACTATAATATAGGCAAAGTAATCACACCGAGCAACTTCGTACCTACATTATCAAATCAACAAGGAATCATGTTGAATTCTTGATTTATCCATGCCTAGCTTATCCAAAAGGGTCACACTACACACATTCAGAGAAAAACCATTTCCAACAAGGGATATTTTATTCCCCACCCATCATAGGTGGCTATTATCATGAATGCATCATTTTTATTTCTCACTTCTAAAGGAGGTATCTCATGTTGATGAAAATTAATGTCTATGCTAACCATATTCAATCCTTGAATTAGAGTTGCCACATCATTTGCATTTATACTAGAGGAAACCACAACTTGTTGCAAGGTGGTTTGAAACATATTGTTATAATTAGATGAATTATGAATTAGATTCAATAGGGATATCTTTGCAGGATTATTCTTAATTTGTTCAACAAGATCATACATCTTTCCACTATTTGAAGGAAAATGAGGAGAATTAGGCAAGATGAGATTAGGCAAAGGTAAAGATGTTGTAGTTGGTTTTTTTGGTTGTGGATTGTTTCTAGTGTTATATGTGTGAGCAATGGTGTTATAAATTGATTGCTACAAAACATTATTCTTAGGTTGTTGAAGGGTGAAAATGGGTTTGTTTTGAGTTTGAGGTTTGTGTGAAGGTGGGTAAATGGTAATTTGAGGTTGAATCACGTTAACTTCTCTTGGTTTTGGTTTATTGTAACAAGCCTTAGTGGATGAACTTTGTGAGATGAAATCCTCAAGGGCTTCATCTAACATGTCAAATTCATGACTACTAAAAGGCTTGAGGGTTAGGTTAACTTGGAAAAAGAGATTTGACATACTCAAATAACTATGGTTTCTCCAAGTGGTTCATCAGTTTTATGTCTTTTTAGGCTTTTTTCTAATGAATCCCAAATCTAATCTAGACTAACTGGACTATGAACTAATGAACTAGGGGTGTATGAGTCCTAGATTAAGGTTTTTGCACCATTCTCAACAAATTCTATGTGGATGTTACATTTTTTTCTTTAATGATGTCTAGGCTAAGTACAAATGTAGATTTTAGATGAAATTCAATCATCCAAGAGATAAAAATGCAACCTATATGCACTTTCACTAATGCAAGATTTAGAAACCTTAGATGCAATTTAACTAATACAAAACCTAATGCAAAGTTAGTGCAAGCTAGATATAGGATTATGATGCACTCCAAATTAGAAATAGGTTTTCTAAATGTAGGTTCAAGAAAATGAAACAAAGAAAATATGTGTGGTTCCAAGATCTTTTCAAGGAATGCAACACAAAGAGGGTCATATTTCCTTCAAGTTTCACTCAAGGAAATTATATATATCTCAATCCTATGATAGAATGAGAGAAAGAGATATGCTAAAGGTTCTCCTAGGATGTATTTAGAGACTAAAAGGGGTTCAACACCAAGCTAGGGCTTGGAAAGACTAGTAACATGCAAGATCTAATTATGAAACTTAATGATATGTAAGACTAGAATAAATGACCTAGAAATGAATGCAAAGTACAATAGTGAACCGATAAATCAGAGAATTGCACTTAGAAACCTATAGCAGCTTGAAATAAGACTTGAAATGTTGAAAATACTAAATTTAAGGCACTCTGGGATGCATACACTAGGTTGGGTGTATCAATCCCAGACTAGGGTTTCTGGGATAGAATAGGAATTTGGAAGTGGTGGATTTGAATCTTCATAAATTTAGAAAATTCACTTTATAGGGAGTCATACACCACAAGTGGCGTATTAGTCCCATTCTACTTTTTTAGAAAGTTAAAGTTTGAATCTTTTCGTCTATCCCTACTCTTTCTTCTTGATATGATTTTTGGATCCGAACTTGTAAATAAACCTACAAAACAGAATATAGTATTGATTTTCTTATGGTAGGTTTTCCTTGGTCAAATCCCTAGTTCGGTAATTAAACCTTGATAGAAATAATGGATCTTGAAATTAAATGTGTATACAAACCCTAATCTTAAGTGTATCTAAGATTAGGAAATCTAAAATGTAATGCAACCCTATTATAATGTGCTAGAATGAGATGCATGAATGAAACGTGAAGATGAGTGACTCACTTAGGGAGATCTCTAATAACCCTAATAAGCCATAATAATTCATGTACCTTCCTTTAGGATGAAAGTATACTAACAATGGAGGATGGAATTATTTAGGAAACAAGTCATTAGGCTTGGTTTGATGGCTAGTTGCATATCCCCACCCTAGAATCCATCATGATTCACCATAGGAAACCATAACCAATCCATGAAAATGCTATATCTTGAATGAAAGTGAGCTTGAAGACCTAAAAAAACACTATAATGTTGCTCCAAGACTTCAACCTTTCTTACTACTTTCTCTTGAATGCTCTTGTGAAAGTATGCTTGAGTGATTGTGAATGCTTAGATCTTGAATTGCTTTCTCTAGATGAAAATAATGACTTGAAAGCTTGTTTGTATAGGCACTTCATCTAATTTACCATAATTTAGATCTCAAATGCCAACATCAACCAAAATTTTGAATTAAAAACTTCAATTTCTCGCCCAAACCCTAAAAAAGGGCCACAAGGGACTCATATGCCTAAGGTGGCGTATGAGTCCCACCATTGTATTTTAGGGTGGGATAATAATGGGTTATTAGAAAATTTAATATTTTTGTTGATTTTGTCAGGATTTTAGTTGAAATAAGCCTTGAGATCCAAAAAAAGGGTCTTAGGGGCCTATTAATGATGATTTAAAGGATATTTAATGCAAGTGTGTTAAAATGGTTCCAAAGTAACTATGAAATTGTACCATCTCCAAGAAGGGAGTACAATTTCCTACACTATAGTTTGTTGCTGGTATATTTGGTGGTGATCATGATGTCATGGATGTGTCTTATACTTTAGATACTTTGGCATGAAATTATTGGTTATGTAGATGCATTGTTGGTGGTTTTGGATTGGTTCCTAATTTAGTTTGTGGCGGTGTATCTTCTTGGTATGAGGAACATGGTTTTACTTTACCTTTTGGGAGCTCATGTTTCATTTGATTTATTTGATTGTGTGAGGGCCTTTGGTTGATCTTCATCAGGAGATTGATATCATGATGTCATGGATAGCTTTACTACACTTTTTCAATGGGAGGTTTTGATAGTGATGGATTGGTGGTGTTGGATATATTCTTGATGGTTTGGTTGTGTTATATCTTATTGCTTTGGAGATTGTGGTTTGTAATATTTCCTTTGGGAGATCATGGTGTTGAGTTCTTTGATCATGTTGGGGCCATGGAGGATCTTCATTTAGAGGATGGTTATCATGTTGCCATGGATATATTGGTATCATGATTCAGTGGGAGCTTGTTGCAATGACATAGATTCACCATTCATTGGTGGATGATGTTTTGCAGTATTTGTTGGTGTCATGGATGAAATCCTGGATTCTAATTCTATACAATGAAGGTTCATTGGAATCTTTGGTTTCATTAATAGGAGGTGGTTTTATTCTTGAGGTTTATAGATTTTGATATCTTATTTTCCATGCAGGACTTCTTTATTATTTAGTTGAGGTGTCATGCTTTGTTATTTGAAATGTGATCCTTGTTATGATAGGATGGTTATGTTACTATGTCATGGTATACATTTTTTTTTATCACATTAGAGTTTTGGTATGATACATGTGCATGATATGTTCTTTGGAGCATATGATCCTATTTTGAGGAGGTGTGATATCATGATGTCATGGTTATGTTCCTAATTCAATTGTTGGGAATTTGACTTTGATCTTCGTTGTTTCTATTTTATATTGAGTAAATGATCAGTTTATTGATTACTCCATTATGATGCTATGTTGAATTTGGAGTTTGAAATGGATTGATTTCTTACAAATGCTCATGGATACATGGATACTTAGGTGAGGCTTGCAGTTCTCTTGTGGTTAGAGACGTGTGTTGAGATAGTTACTCTTGATGATATTTTGTTAAGTATGAGGTGCCTAGTCCTTGGTTGGACGTGAGTTCAAAATGGACCTATGAGGAGATTTCTCTCGGATGAGTCATGATGACTTGGATATTTTTGAAGAGCATTCTCATTCCCCACTCTTCGTCTACTTGGTGGTTTTTCACTTGAGAGGTATTTCCCATTATTTATTTTAGGGGCATTATATTTATGCTTTGTCTTTTCATGTATATGGATCTTGAGCTATGGATATTTGGTTCTGGAGGTTTCATTTGAGGAGTGTTGGAATGTTTATCTCCTTATCCATTGTGATTAATTTCATTGATGTTGAGTTTAGGAGATGGTTTATGGGAAAATTTCTTTATATGGGATCGATTTAGTCCAATCTTCTTGTTCTTAGAGGCTTACATCCATTTTAGTTACATGATACATATGTTATGTTTGATCTTGGTGATTGAAGGGTTGTGTGTTTTTATGGCTTTTCTTTTGGGGTGTTCTGGAAGAGATCATACTTGATAGAGTTGGCATTTAGAGGTGTATGTATGACTTTCTACAAGTGTATGATGTGCATTGTTTCTCTCTTTGGTCTTTGTTATCTTCCTGGATGTTTGGTTTCACATTACATTGGTTTGAGGTTTTGTTGGAGCTATTGTGATCACTATCTTGTGGTCATGTGTTTTCACTTATGTTCTTTAGTGATGACATGGAGATTCATTTATCTCTTTCATTTGTTGGGTGTGGAGAACATGGGAGAGCTTTGGAGACTTGTGATTTGAGAATTTTTCTTACAACTTTTTCATATCATTATAGATGTTCCCCAGTACTACATGATGAAATTTAGACTTTCTATGTGATTCTATTCATAGAATTGTTATGCCTTGATTATTTTTAGATTTATATTACCCATGCAGTGGGAGATCTTGGATGAGTATGTCATTCTTTAAGAAGTTTGCACATGGAGTTCGTGATTGCAGTTTATGGGTGTATATATTTGATGGCATGATTTTACTATATTTTGTATACCTTGTAGGTTTGGATAGTTGGATGCTTTGGAACTTTATTTGAGTACTATTTCAACTATGGTTAGCGTATCTTGACAACTACTAGTGCATATTGATACCTTTGGATTAAGTGTTTTTGCTTGGGATATCAATTGAGGCACGTCTTATGCTTTGTTGTGATAGATTGTATGGATTCTCTTTCGTTGGCATCTTATCTTTGTGCATTGGCATGATGGAGGATAAGAGAATTCATTCTTGGGATGGTGGTCACTTTATATCTTGTTTTAAGTATCTTTATGGAGCGTTGAAGCACTTTGATTCCTTGATGGTATATGTGGCTATATGGATTGTTCACTTGATTCATGTTTTGAGGTTACTTGTTCCCTTTATGCAATGTATACAAAAAGTGGGAGAATGTTAGGAATTAGGTGTTGTACACATTTCATAATGTTTATAATGTAATTATTTATTTATTATGTGTGTGGTGCGCCTAGGAGATTAGAAATATGTGAATCACTATAAGTTAATATTCTTAGGGCTACTTTATGTTGTATATAACATTTGGACATAAGGTACGAGTTATGAATTATATTTTTTTAATATTGGGAAAAGTAATTTAAATAAATACCCAATATTAAATGTGGGGACAAGGTTTTGCAATATCATGGTTTGATTCACATAGTTTTATGTAATACCACTTGGTGGTTTTGTGGGAGCTTGCTTCTATAAAAGCAACCACAAGGGTAGTTGGTTAAGGTTAGTTTTATTGGCTAGTTATCTTTTGTTAGAATTTATGAGAGTTTGAAGCATGGCATGAGATATTTGGTTACATTCTTGTTCACATGGATTACTTGGATAGGGATTGATGCTTCAATGGTGGGGTATGTGCAGGGTCATCATGGAAAAAATAGGCCCTTAAGTGGCAAAAAATATAGAAAAATCAGAGTTAGGAAACTTGATGTAAACATTTGAATAAGTTATCTATATTATTTCAAAAATATTTAAGAATATAATTTGTAGAAAATTGAATGTAGTTTCTAAACTACTAGGCTTGTTTTTTTCTTAAAAAATATATTTGGTGAAATTTTGAAATTTCAATGCAGTAGTACTTAAATTTCAAGGAAAAAATAAGAAGTAGGTGTCTGTCTAACCACCCTAACCACAATAAAATGATAATATTTTTTTATCATATTTTAGATATGAGTAGAGGACTCATGTCCTGATGTGATGCATATTGTTTTGTAATTTTTTTTCCAAGTAAATAATTAATTATGAATATTTTATTACAACTTAAAAAATATATAAAAACTCGTATGTCTGACCACCTTAACTTGGTCAAAACTTCATGAAATTAAAATTTTATTTTTTTAATCCTATAGTATGTGAATCATAGAATGTGATGCATGTTTTGAATTCAAAAAATGTGATATCGTTTGAAAGCTATAAATGTTTTTCAATCAGCTTATCAATCAGGACTTTAGTCGTAATTAGAATAGAAAATGAATAATAATTACTTATTAAATCAAAGTGAACCATAATTTATATTGGTGGAAAGCGGAGAATCTCCTTTAGAAACTCTTTTCGTTTCATCAATTTTGGGTAAAAAAAGAGTCGTCAGCCACATACCCATCATATTGCTACTTTTTGGCCCATCATGATCCTGCACATACTCGGTGTTCATGTAGAATCTAAAGATTTATTGTAATTTTTATTGCTACATAATACATGAGTGATGGATTCTTTTGGAGGATTTTCCCTCTTGAGGGCTTTCCCAAGGTATATCTTCTGTCATATTTGATGGTATGTTGTCTATTCTCTTGCATATGGATTTTGAGTACTTATTTGCATTGATTTCTCTTTTGGGTTAAATGTGGAAATTGTCATTAGATGGCTAGAAGTTTCCTTTCACTACTGTGGTTTGTAGATACTAACCTGAATATATAATCTTTTTCAAATGGTTCCCTACCCTCCTTGTTTGGAAGCTTGCCTCTTTTGTATCTTCATGGTGGGAAAAAAACAACTCTTCATTATGTCCTCCCTTGGTGAGGGACATGTCACTTAGACAATCACTATTCTACTATCCTTAATCACCACTTTTCCTTACATGTTTTTGCATAGATGGGATGCTCCATTAGTTGGTTATCTTTCATTAACTGTTCCTTAATCTTCATCGCATGAAACTCAATCATTTCCCTTTTAGTCTTTATATTATATTAGATAATATTATTTATTGACAAATGGGATGATATACTAAAGGGTATTGATGATTTAGTTAAAATTGGTCAATATTTTTCTTTCTACAACTCTTCCTAGGTTGGGAGCATGTTATAAGGTGCCTTTGATTCACAAAAAATCACCTATATCTCACCCTAAGGTACCTATGTTTCACAAAGTTAAACCTCTATTACCCAGAACTACACATTTATTCAATGCATTTGATTTGAGAATTTATGAATTTTCCTAAGGTTTTGATGACCTTTGGGGTCTTGTTTTACATGTCTTCGTACCTCTAAATTTCTCTTTTTTATTTTGGTGTTATTATGGTCATTACATAAATTATGGTTTCTTAGGGTTTCTAGGGTTTTCTTAGCCTAGGGTTTCCTATAAAATTTTATAATAGCTTAATGTTTACAACTATCTTGTTGCTTTTTGGGTTATTGGCTAACCTATTATTGTACAATTTGCATATTTTAATTTCATCATCTAATTTTATAGGTTAACAAGGGTTTTGGGTCAAAACATCATTTTTTTAGCCCTAAAAAAAATTCAAGACCTTGATCTATTGAAAGATGCCTCTGTTTCATAGAACTACGCCTTTATTTCATATTAGGGCATCTATTTGAACATCATAAATTTGTGCTTCTATTTTAGTTTTTATATTTTTTATATTTTTGAGCTTGATGTTGATCTAACTTGTATTTTGGTCAACTACCAAAGTGGTCCAAGATTCAATTCATTCAAGATACAATTTGTCAAAGATCCAATTCATCAAAATTACTAATGATTTGGTGTGGGTTTCATTTGTACAAGATTTTTTTTCCACTAATCTAAGCACTAATGTTTGACTGGTTGGTAAATGCATCTTGTTCGTTATTTTTGAAGGGGTGTGTTCATGTATGCTCTATCCTTGCACTTAGTATAATCTTGGAGATCATAAGGCTTACATTTTCTTTTTCTTTTTTTATTTTATCACCCAAGGTTTTTTATTTTATTTGTAATATTTTCATTTACAATTCATGTGATCTTAGGTAATCAAAAACACCTAGTAAATTATCTCCCTTTAGTAGGTCTACTTGGGGATTTCATCACCTCAAGGGCGACCTTAGCCATATTTTTTGGTGAGGTAGAGTGATAAATTTAAGAAACACCCCTCAAAAAAAGTTATAACATATTGGCGAATCTTTCATTTTATTAGGAAAATATATTAATTTTTATTGACGTATCTTTTGTGTTTTCAAAAAAATATTAATTTTATTGGTGATTTTTTTTACATTACTAAAATTTTGTAGAAAATTTTGGCGAGTCTTGAAAAATAATAGTGAAATGCATTAATTATGATGGTGAATCCATCCAATCCAAAAATAATTCTCATGGAAAATTAGGGGCCCTAGGGTGCAAATTATCGATGGGTTTAAGGGGTAGACTATAATATTTACTTGTCACCATTGTTTTATAATATAATATAATGACCCTCATTGTATTCTGTAAAGTAAAATGTACCATTTATTTATAATTTCCATGGGGCTCAAAATTTCTTTTAGATCATTGATCTAACAACTCTCATTTTCATGAGCATTACAGATTGTGGGTACATTTTACCTCATGGAATAAAACAAGGGCCATTATATTATATTATAAATCAATGGTGCAAAATAAATAGTAGAAATATGGTCCTCAAGAAACTAATAATTATGATATACTATTAGCAAATTAATATAGATTTTTACTATAATTTATAAAATTTAGGCGAATCTCATCTAATCATGTATTGAATATTGTGGAAAAATTTTGAGTTAAATTTTTTAATAAAATAAATCCTTTGGTGATTTAAATAAGACTATAATAAAAAAAAATTTAAATGTGGAAATTCAAGTCACACCATAGCTCAAACTATTGGCCAATTTTGGATTTCCAAATTTCAACTATTAGCCACTAAAAAAAATCATCAGTGAGGTATATAATGGAGGGAGAGTGAAATATATACCTCAAAGTGTGGTCAACATCTTTCAAGCCAAGATTAAAAGCACTTGGTCTACAAATAATTGTTTGATGAGGAGTGAAAGGGGTATGTCCAGGATCATGATGGGCCAAAAAGTGGCAATATGATGGGTATGTGGCTAATGACTATTTTTTTACCCAACATTGATGAAACAAAAAGGGTTTTTAAAGGAGATTCTCAGCTTTCCACCAATATAAATTATGTTTTTATTTGAATTTAATAATTAATTATTATTCTTTTTCTATTCAAATTATGACTAAAGTCCCGATTGATAGGCTGATTGAAAAAATCTATATCTTTCAAACGGTATCACATTTTTGAATCCAAAACATGTCACATTCTATGCTTGCATACTATAGGATTAAAAAAAAAATTGAATTTCATGAAGTTTTGACCAAGTTAAGGTGGTCAGACATATGAGTTTTTATATTTTTTAAAACTTGTAATAAAAAAATTCATAATTAATTATATATTTGGAAAAAAATTACAAAAAAATATGCATCACATCAGGCCATGAGTCCTCTACTTATATCTAAAATATTATAAAAAAATATTATCATTCTATTGTGGTTAGGGTGGTTAGATGGACACCTACTTCTTAATTTTTCCCTGAAATTTAAATACCACTACATTGAAATTTCAATTTTTGACCAAATAGATTTCTTTTTTTTTAAAACAAACCTAGTAGATTAGAAACTACATTAAATTTGATACATATTCTATTCTTACATATTTTTGAAATAATATAGATAACTTATTAAATTTTTACGTCAAGTTTCCTAACTCTGATTTTTTCTAAAAATTTTGCCACTTAAGGGCCTATTTTTTCCATGATGATCCTGCACATACCCAAAGGGTAACTCCCTAACATTGGGCACTATCAAACAAGCTCACTATTCATAGATCCAACAAACACATTTAATTTTACAATTCTTTATGACCATTTGGTGTGGTGTAGGATACAATATCATGCCCGTAGATACTCACCATGTATCTCCCTAAGTAGAGGTATAGGCTCTTTCGACAAGGTGATCCCTAATGGAATAATTAATCGTCCAAGTCAACATTCCCATGTCAGATGAAGACCATCAAGTTGCAGCCATCGTATACCTCCATCATTTACTTTTGGTAGATAAATTTGAATTCAAACTAAGTGCTTAATTTTAGTCTTGTAACTACCAATGAATACCTGCAACAATTAATGAGGTTAGGTGAATTTGAAATTTAAAAGTAGCACTCATTCTCATGAGCTTGCTAATACAAACAAAAGGAATGTGTTCATTGGAGTTTGTAGAAGAAGTCAGTTTTTTGTATTGGAAGTGAAAACCTTACAACAACATAAGAAGTAGAGAATGTTCAGTACAGAATAGGAAACAACAACAACATAGAAGGAATGTTTATCAGATGCAGTGCATTGACAGTTGTAGCTACAAGATTGTAGCAGTTTATGTTTTTCAGTATGAGTGTAGAACCTCTTGTATTGGACATCTGTCCAAGTTAGTTTAAGTTTTATTTTTTTCATATAAAATCAAGAATATACTCTATAATTTTTGTATTTTAAAGCAAACATGGAATATATGAAAAGTTAATTTTAGTCTGTTTAGATTTGTTGTTGTTGTGCATACTCTGTGCATTTTTTGTGTGTTGTTTTCTATTCTACCAGTCTTGTAATAGTAGTGAAGTTGTGTGGTTGCACCCCTTACTACCAACAAGTAGTATTAGAGCCTTGTTTTTCTGGGTAGTCAGTCAGTTTGTTTATTCTAGGTAAAGCCCTAGGTTATCTAGGCATTGTTTAGTCTTCTCAAATTTGAGAAATATGGCAGGAGGTAACAACAAAGGTTGGTAGTAGCCACCAAATTTCAATAGGAAGAATTATGATATATGGGCTAAGAAGATGAGAAACATATTAGTTGCAAATGACCTACGAGAGTTGGTTGCCAATGGGTTCAATGATATCACAGATCCAATAGCCTATGTAGCCCTTTCAAATCCTCAAAAGAATAAGTTGAAAGAGATAATAATGAAGGATGCAAAAGCTTTCTATTTGATTGAGACAACCTTGAGTGAGGCTATTTTCCCATGTATTGCAATATCAAACAATGGAAAACAAGCTTGGGAAATATTGAAAAATAGTTACAAGGGGACTAATAAAGTGAGGTTAGCTAAGTTGCAGCTCTTAAGAAGAAATTTTGAGACTTTTCTAATGAAAGATAATGAATCCATTTCAGATTGTCACAGTAAGGTTTTAAAACTGATAAATCAGCCGAGAGTCAATGGAGAAACAATGGAAGAGAAAAGGATTGTTGAAAAAATCCTAAGAACTCTACCTACTAAGTTTGATTATGTAGTTGTTGTCATTGAAGAGACAAAATATTTGTCTAAGATGACTATAGATGAGTTGATGTGTTCACTACAAACCCATGAGAAATAGTTGAATAGATCTTCTCCTTCCTTAGAGCAAGCATTCAAAGCTTAGACCAATACAAGAGGTCGAGGAAGAGGAAGAAACAATAGGTAGAGGTCAAAGAGGTAAAGGAAGAATTAATTCTAGAAGAGGAGGTTTTGACAACACAGAGGAGCTGAGTAGCTCACAATCAACAAACCAAAACCAAAAGAAGAACAATAGTTCGAATAAGAGGTTTGAGAAAAGTAATGTACAATGTTATTACTATCACAAATATGGCCATTATACTAGTGAGTGTAAAAAGAAGCAGTGTGACTATGGATGCCAAAATTATAATGTAGAAAATGAGAACAAAGATGAAAATGAGAAATAGTCAAATGTTTTCATTGTTTGCAACCTTGTTGAACGCAACAATGATGAAGTATGATACTTGGATAGTGGATGCAACAACCACATGAGTGGTAACAAGAAATTCTTTGCCTCCATAGACAACCATATAAAAACAAAAATAAAAATGGGAAATGATGAGAAGGTTCTTATCATTGCAAGAGGTGTTCTCAGCATCCAAACAAAGAATGGTGAAAGAAAAAAATTTAAGATTTATTTTATGCCCCTAGCATAAAGCATAATTTATTGAGCATTGGGAAAATGCTCCAAAATAGTTATAAAAATCTTGATGGAGAATGAAAAATGTAAGATATTTGACAAGGGAGGCAGCAAGAAAGTGATGGTTGCAGTGCAGATGATGAGAAATAGAATGTTTCTTCTCAGGATGCACATAGTGTCTATGACAAAAACAAAAAACAAACAACAACATCATTGTTCCCCGACACTCACAATAGTTGCACAATAGTCGATAGTCAAACAATAGTTTTCCTTCAAGACAGTCATCAAAGACCCATCTAAACTATGACATTTAAGGTATGGACACTCAAGCTTTTCTAGTTTAATTTTATTGTCTAGGAAAGGAATGGTTAGGGGTTTACCATCTATTGTACAACTCGATGGCAAGTGTGAAGCTTGCATTTTAGAAAAACAACATAGGCAACCTTTCCAATCTGGGTATTCTAGGAGAGCAAGAGCACCTCTTGAATTATTCCACTCAAATTTTTGTGGACCCATGAAAACCCCCACTTTAGCTGGAAACACATATTTCATGACACTCATAGATGACTATAGCATAAAAATATGGGTCTATTTTTTGAAAAACAAATCAGAAGCTTTTGAGAAATTTAAGTGGTTTAAAGCAACAATTGAAAATGAGAGTGGTCACTATTTCAAAGCCCTTAAAATAGATAGAGTGGGAGAGTACATCTCCAAATAATTCCTAATTTTTTGTAGGAATGAGGGCATTCACAAACAATTCACAACTAGGTATACTCCATAGAAAAATGGAGTGGTTGAGAGAAAAAATAGAACCATTCCAAATATGGCACCAAGTATGTTGAAAGCAAAAGCGTTTTCACACATATTTTGGAGAGAAGTTGTAGCAACAATAGTCTATATACTGAATAGGTGCCCCACAAAGGCTGTTTGTAATAGGATTCTACAAGAAGCATGGACAAACAACAAATGGAGTGTTGAGAACTAAAGGATATTTGGGTGTGTGGCATACACACTCCTGTTAAAAGAGAAGAGACAAAAATTTGATGACAAAGGAGAAAAATGCATCTTCATAGGCTATAGTGAAGAGTCAAAAGCCTATAAATTGTACAATCCCATCACCAAGAATGTTGTAATCAATAGGGATGTTATATTTATTGAGAATGAAGCATGGGATGGAATGGTGGATGACACTATGGGTATTTCAGTTACAATACCCCTTGATGATGAAGTTGTAGATGATAGCAACATAGGGGAAGCTCAAGAGTGTAATAGCTTAGGGAGAAACTACCATAGAGCATTAGAAAATAGCAGCACCGATGATGTGTAGTAGAACAATAGTTCTACAGGTGTTCAGTAGAACAATAGTTCTGAACAGAGACACCAGTCTAGTAGCTCCACAATTTAGCAGAGCAGTAGCTTCATAGGTCAGAGTAGCAGAAACTCAGAAGCTAATTTGGATCCCACACTCGCATCATTGATACCATGAAAGACAAAGAGTGTGAGGAAGATTTATGGAAACACACAACATGCTGATTTTGATGAGAATTTTGATTTTTCATTATTCTCCTATAGTGATCCAACAAAATTTGAGAAAGCAGTGAAAGAGGAGAAGTGGTGTAAGGGCATGGATGAAGAGTTGGATGTTATAGAGAGGAATCAAACATGGGAGTTGACCGATTTACCCAAGGGTAAACAAGTGATTGGAATGAAGTGGGTCTATAAGACCAGTTGTATAGCTAAAGGAAAAATTGAAAGACACAAAGCAAGACTTGTTGTGAAAGGGTACAAACAATAGCTCGGTATAGATTATGATGAAACACATGCACTAGTTGCGAGGTTGGAAATAGAGTAAATAGTCATAGCAGTTGCAACACAACATCAGTGGAAGGTATTTCAGATGGATGTAAAGTCAACCTTCTTAAATGAAGTGTTGAAGGAGGAAGTATATGTGGAGCAACTGCTTGGCTATGAAGTCTCAAGGCAAGAGAACAAAGTGTATAGGCTCTAGAAAGCTCTCTATAGGCTGAAACAAGCACCTTGGGCATGGTACAACATAATAGACTCCTATTTGTTGAGCAATGGATTTAACAATAGCAGCAATGAGCCCACACTCTACATCAAAGTAGCCAAAGGTAATATTTTAATTGTTGTTTTGTATGTAGATGATTTGATTTTTACTAGTAATAGTGACAACAAAATTGCTGATTTTAAAGAGGTGATGAAAAATGAATTTGAGATGACCGATCTAGGTTTGTTGAAGTATTTCCTTGGGATAGAAGTTCAACAAACAAAACATGACATTTTTATTTCATAAGCTAACTATGTCAAACAAATTTTAAGAACCTGTTTAAAATGCATAACAACAAACCTGCCCCCACACCAACAACAATAGGTCTGAAATTGTGCAAGAATGACAGCAGTAAGGAAGTGAACCCAACCCTCTATAAAAGTATGGTTGGAAGTTTGATGTACTTGACATCAACTAGGCCTAATTTAATGTATGCAGTAAGCTTGAAATTTAGGTTCATGGAGGAACCTAATGACACACATTGGAAATCAGGAAAGAGGATCTTGAGGTATGTCAATGGAACAACAAGATATGACATCATGTATGGTGCATCAAATGAATTTAAGTTGGATGGTTTCACATATAGTGATTGGGTAGGAAATGTGGATGATAGGAAGAGCACATCAAAGTACGTCTTCAACATGGGATAAGGTGAAATCTCATGGGAATCAAAGAAGTAACTGATTCTCTCTCAACACAACTCTGGAAGTAGAGTACATAGCAGCAAATGCAACAACATGTTAGGCTATTTGGTTGAGGAGGATCCTTGCAGATTTACAGTAACAACAAAATGACATCATAGTTATTCATTATGATAATGTTTCCTCAATAGCTCTGACAAAGAATCTGGTCTTCCACGGATGAAGCAAACACATTGAAATTCAATATCACTTTGTAAGGGAATTGGTGGAACAAGGTGAGATAGAATTTCAGTATTGCAGATCCGAGTAGCAACTCGCTGACATCTTCACCAAGGCATTGCCAAAGGATAGTTTTGAACGCTTAAAAGATAGGCTTGGTATTGTGGATAGCTTCAAAGATCAACTCCGAAAGGAAACTATAGAGTGACAACTAACTTGCAAATTAAGGGGGGGGGGTGTTGGAATATTTAATTGTCCAAGTCAGCATTCCCATGTCAGATGAAAACCATCAAGTTGCAACCATCGTATATCTCCAACATTTACTTTTGGTAGGTAAATTTGAACTCAAACTAAGTGCATAATTTTGGGCTTGTAACTGCCAACGAATACCTACAACAATTAATGAGGTTAGGTTAATTTGAAGTTTGAAAGTAGTGCTCATTCTCATAAGCTTGCTAATGCGAACAAAAAGAATGTATTCATTGGAGTTTGTAGAAGAAGTTAGTCTTTTGTATTGGAAGTGAAAACCCTACAATAGCAGATGAAGTAGAGAATGTTCAACACAAAAGGAATGTTTATCAGACGCAACACATTGACAGTTGCAGCTACAAGATTGTAGCAGTTTATGTTTTTCGATGTGAGTGTAGCACCTCTTGTATTGGACATCTATCTAAGTTGGTTTAAGTTTTATTTTATTCATGTAAAACAGAGAATATACTCTGTAATTTTTGTATTTTGAAGCAAACATGGAATAAATGAAAAGATAATTTCAATCTGTTTATATTTGTTGTCACTGTGCATACTCTATGCATTTTTTGTGTTGTGTTTTTTTTTTTCTGTCAGTCCTATTATAGCAGTGAAGCTATGTGGTTGCACCCCCTACTGCCAACAATCCATTGTGCCACATGTTATTGTGTATCTTGCATAGACTTAGACATTAAGCCAACTTAGGCATCCCTTGATACTTTCTCATGTGAGGTGTCAAGTTAGTTTGGATTTTTAGAGCTATCAACCCACTTTGGACACCTAATGCTACTTTTGTGGTAGGCAACTTGCCACCACTCCATGAATGAGGAGTTTTTTCCTCATTTCATGGAGATCAAGTGCCTTTCTCCTTTTATATGTATGCATGTGATCTAATACATGATGTTGACTTTATATATTTTTTGTGTTAATCATTATGCTTGTGATTTTTATTTTTTTTTGTAATTTTCAGGTTCGTATATTGTATGAGAGCTAGAAGAGGTGGTTGTAGGCCGTAAGGTGAAGCAATTCAATTGTGTTTTGATAGTTTATTTACTATTTGCTAATAATTTTGCAGGAAACTTGAAATATCCATAGGTGACCCCCATATCTTACCTATGCCATTTCTATTTGTTGCGTAGAGTTTGAGTTTGTTTCCTGTGCAAAACAAAGGAAATCAGAGGCATAGAATTGCAGGCATGATTTGCAGCCCTCACGTATTTATTTGGCATGAAGATAGTGATAGGGACCGCAGATACATGCCCAGGCCGTGTTGTTTTTCTCAAGCCACATGGTTCTTCTGTAGGCCGCACCCATCATACCCATCCATTTGTAGGTTCCCGCACTTAGATTTAGCCTACACCCTCACATTGGTACATTGCAGGTTGCGCCCATCGTGCCCATCTATTTTTAGGCAGCCACGCTTCAATTTAGCTTGTAACCCCACATTAGGAGCAAACCAGACAATGGGTGCCCAGATACATTGGAGGGAGGTCAAAAAATGTGAAGGCTATACATTTGGATGGAGGGCAAAAAATCGTTTTGAAGGCTATCAAATTTGGCATGGAGGGCAAAAAATCGTTTTGAAGCCTATCAAATTTACCATATATATATGCACTAAAATAGAGTGCCAAAACAAAGGGGGGAATCAAAGATATTAAAAAGGGTTGTCTAAGAGTTGTGCTTAAAAGCAATTCAAATTTATTTCAAGATTCTAAACGTTGTAAATCACTACTAACCATGGAGGAAAATCAACAAATTAGTCCTCTCACAACTTTTAACTATTATGAATGGAAGATGCAAGATAAGTGGTTCAACAAATGTGATCAGGGTTTTGGTTTTGTCTGTTTATGTCTCTCTCTAGAGCTCCTATTTCATGTTGAGACCTTAAAAACCCCACAAGAAGTATGGTAAACTATTAAGAAATAGTTTGGAAAAATTGATGAAATCAAGGGTCATAAATCAGAAAATGAATCGATAAGTCTAAGTCTAAAAGATTCCATAACATTGCAAGAGTACTTCACAAAGTTCAAATCACTTCACTTACAACTAAAAGAATATGGGATATAGAAGAATGATGATTAACTCATCTTATTAACTCTATCTAATTTAGGCCTTCAATATACAATTTTTATGTTAACCTTTTACTCCAAAAAGAGGTTTTTAGGTGGAATATGGTCAATACCTAAAATTGATGATTTTATTGCTGATCTAATTAGGGAGCAAGATAAACTCATAAAAATGGGCACCATAGTTTCCTATAAGTCACAAGAACTAATTGCTAGAAGTGGAAATACACAAGTGACAAAAAAAGGTGATAAAAGCAAGGATAAAGAAATACAAGGAGTGTCAAAATCATAAAAGCGGGAAAATACAAAAAACTATGTGAAATGTCCTTTCTGTAAAAAAATAGGACATATAGAACTTGATTGTATGAAGAACACGATAAAGAAACATCACTCAAATTATCAAGGAGAATAATATTGTTATCTTTGAATCTTCATCATAATCAAACACCTACAAAAAAATATAAAAGAAATCTAAGCGGCATGTTCTTAGAGTTTCCATAATTCACAAAACTAGTGCATAGCTTCTTCATTCAACTTCTTATCATATGGCTTATTCTCCATATTTTTTCACCTCTTTACATCTATGAGGCATAGTAGAAATATTAATAGTAGACAACATGTCTTTACATGTATATGGGCAAGAAACTGTTGATATTGGTAGTGGATACTTCATCAAAGTTCTTTATGTTCCAACATTGATTAAAAATATTCTCTCAGTCTACCAGATAACAAATAGCGGCACAAGGAAAATAGTTGAATTTCATCCAAATACAAATGTGATAAGGGACTTCCTAAGCAGGGAAATTGTAGCATTTGGGAAGGCATATGGTTCTACTCAACTTTATAAATTTTCTGATTTTGCAGTTGATGATTGTACTTCAGAGATACCTACACCAACATCTAGTATAAATAGTTACTCTCCCCCATGTTCAGATGTTGATTCTTAACAATCTAGTGAGGATATCAGTAGTCATATGTGATTGAAGGATATGGTTTTCTTCTCATGTTTTTATAGGTTTATTTTATTTCTCTCTTTTGGAAGATATTTTTTCCCATTGGGTTTTCTATCTTTCTCCATTTACAAGAGATTGCATTGTACATAGCTACCTCACTAGGCTTTATAGCTAGGATCCATTTCTTTTGTGCCCTCCTAAGCTATTCTTAAGGAGGGGTTTTAGTGTATATTTTGCATACATTTAGTCTTTAAGCCTACTTAAGTGTCCCTTGACACTTGCTCATGTGAGGTGTCATATTAGTTAGGAGTTTTAGAGGTGTCAACTCACTTTCAACACCTCATGCTACTTTTGTGGTAAGAAACGTGCCACCACTCCATGTATGAGGATTATTTTCCTCATTTCATGGAGATCGGGTGCCTTTCTCCTTACTTTATATGTACGCATGTTTGATCTAATACATGGGGTCAAATTTATATTATTTTGTTTTATTCATTGTTCTTGTGATTTATTCTTTATAATTTCTAGGTTTCTATAGCACAATATCCGTAGCTACTAAATCTTAAGAGATAAGTGCATTGCACTAATCTTGAGGTATTGGCCTTTGGTTGGTTGGTCTACATTAAGTATATACACCTACTTGAATAATTATGAGATTGTTCTCATGTGTTTGGTGTATATTCAAGTGAAAAACATGTGATACATATTCAACCTTATCACCTTAAAGGTCAAGTTATCCAATGTGTCATTGTGCTTGATAATATCTTACCAAAAATTAACTAAAACAACCCTAACTAGAATTCACTACCCCCATTTCATCTCGAGGAAAGTATGCTTCATCTTTAGGTACATGTGAATAGTTTTACATATATTTGTACCTTTTTCTTATCCTAGATGACTTTGTCTCATCTCTAGGCACCTCTACATCATAGAGTGGCACATCTATTTGATGTGAAGGCAAGTTTGCAATTTTGAATCAAGTTGACCACTTAAGATCCCTAATTTGAAGCTTAGACCTTTTCACTCATTATTTCAAATGAACCTAGGTATGTCCTTGTAATTTTTTTAATTTAAAATATTATGGATTTTTATCTTAATTATTTCCATAAATTTCCCACAAAAAACTTATTTTGGGTTTTAATTGCATTGACAAAGATCTTCTTTTGAATTGGTGAATGACTTGATACTTGAGGATAATTGGATTTTTTGTGACTAATATCAATTAAATGTAAGGATTTTGATGTAGAAATTTTAAAAACTCGCAAGCTCAAAATTAGGGCCATCAAGACCAAAATGGAAAATTAGTACTAAAAAGTGAATAAGGGGAACATGGTTTTATAAGATTGTGGTTTAAAGGAACATGATATTTGTAATACCAATGGGTTATTTCATGCAAGCTTTGTTTATGTAAAAAAGCACATGAGTATTTGTTGAGGCTAACTTGTGTAACGTTTGGCTTGTTGGCTAAGGTATGATTAAACATCCCTTGTAAGATCCATATGTGATGATAGGAAGCATCAATTGAGATTTGTGGTTACATTATTCTAATTTTCTTGTTCACATGGAGCACAATCAAGGAGCTTAATGTTTCATAAGAATTTCATAGAGATTTTGGAAGGGTATTTTAATATTTGTTTATGAGATGATATATCGAGTGTTCAATTTCCTTAGAGGATGGCTTTCTCATTTTCAAGGTTCTCCTAAGGTATATCTAGTGTCATATTGATCGTATGTTTTTCTATCATTTAGTATTGTAGATTCTAAATATTTGTTTCTATTTTTTGTTTATCTCTTAGGGCCATGTGGAAATATAATTTATTATTGTTTTAAATTTCCTTTCAAAATCAAAGCTATTGTGAGCAAAGAACACATAACCTTTGAAAATTTCCACACTGTTGTGCATGTCAACAATACTTGAATTAAATAATCTAGTATTTTTATAGTATTATTTGTGTGCCTTGACCTTAGTGTGAACTTATTATTCATAGTAGATAATTTATTTCTTAAATTCTCTTACATCAAATGCATAGCTAGCGAAAATGAACCACAAACTCTTACTCATGTATATTTTCATTGAATTGTATCTTATAGTTTGTTAGAATTAAAATATTATATGTGCTCAACCAAAATATATCCGCAAATCCATGGTTCTTCAACATAACCAACTATTATTTATACTTAATTCTATCCATGTTCTTGACTCTAGTGTTAATAACATAAATAATCTTCTCATATTCCTTCTCATCCAACTCCTACTTCCAATTAGCATTCCATGGATTTTAAATTTGAAAAACTTCTCAAATTATCCCTGAATATAAGGGTATATGTTTATGACATTAAATATTGGTAATTTTTTGATCACCTATTACAACCCTACCTTATTCTTTAATCTTCTTCCACAACCTATCATATTTTTATTTTTTGAACCCTTCTTTTTATTAATATGCTATAGCCTTTCCACCAATCTAAATTTTTAACCTATATTATCCTTTATATACATTCTCCTTATATTTCACATTTCTCTTATCTTATTTCTTTTGTAATTCAATATGAATCTAATGCATTTAATCCATGCAATATTATAGTCTTTTTCTTCTACTTTAATCTCCTAAAATATTACATAATTTTATAACTCCTCATAGAATATTCATAAAAATATATATAATTGAATTATTCTGGTACTAATGTTCATTTTTTTTTTATAAATACACTTTTTTTGTGCAAAAATTGAGTCTAAAAGTTCTAGATTATCCATTAGAAAACTTCACAATAAGTTTCAAAGGATCCTATTGACCTATTATTTCAATACATCAATTTTAGGATGATAAGTTGAACTAAATTATAACTAAATCCTTAGATTAGACTTCACAACATCCTCTATTTGATATAATATTAAACAATAATCCATACAACCACATTTTTCTTGAAACAATTAGGCTATTGTAGTGTCACATCTTGAGCTTTCTTGCATACGATAAAATTTATGATCTTGGTGGAAAAACCAACATAATTGAATCATAGATTCATTATGTTATTTATGACCTAAGAAAAATGCCCATGCTTAGATGTTCCCATGACCTTAAAAGAACTAGCAATGGTTAACATAACCTTTAATTCTAACTTATACCTTTTTTCAACTAGTATAACTATACTCTTGTATAAAATTTCAGACATTCACATACATATGTGTATAATAATATAATTGAATTAGTTACAAAATTATATTGTTAACACTAAAATAATATCCAAAAACTTGTTATGCTTCTCCTTAATTAGGTTATTAGGCATCAAAACTTTAGGTATGCACAACTACACACCCTTTTGAAACAAGTATTTTTACCACTATGATCAATCTAAAAATTCCATCCAATTTATATTGAGGTATTTTTCCTTGTGCATATATCTCATTCATAGATTAAAATCCATGAATCCCACATGCATCTCATTCATCAAGGAATGCCTCTAAATTTTCATGTATAAAGCTTAGTTGGACCTCCTCAATCTATGTTTTAGGAAAAATGAGTGGATTTGAAGACATCCACCTATTATATACACCATTGATTTATCCCATAATGATTATTCATGAATTTTAGCATGTGATAGTTTTTGTACAATTAAAATTTCTTTAACAATAGATGGTGGTTATATATATGTAACACTTGTATGATCACAGAGAAATATTGATTATAATTGAAGTATCTTTGATACATGTCATTTATCTTAATATTTAATTATGTTATTAAAATTCCATTCCAACTCAAAATATGCTATTTTTTATTTTTTATTTATTTTTAAATAAAAGTGCAAAGATACTATATATTATTATTAAATTATATAAAATTTACATATCCTGATTCAGGCAAGCATACTGGTAGGAAAGAACCAAGAAGAAAACCTCTGGTTGTAGCTAAAAAGGTTACAAAAACAAAAATTACATATAATCTCGACAAAGGGGAAAAGAAAAAAAATGCAATACATCAAAAAGTCCAACCATAGAATAGGAGAATAACTAAACTTCCAAAAAAATGTGCCAACTGAGTAACTAATCGAAATGAGAAAACACCACCATTCCTATGAGCCAAAGCACCTAATTAAAGAATACTTTGATTAACATTCCGAGAGAAACCAAGCCAAAAACTTGAGTCTTTGAGCCAAAAATTTAATCGAAGAGCAATCTTAATGAAAATGAATTACCCGAAGAGCAACCTTGACAAAAATGTAGGTGAACAAACACCACCGCTGAAGTAAAGATATGCACCAAAGAAACTTCTCAAACATACAGAAAGGAAGCCAAAATGCCAAAATTTGATTAAAACCCAAGTGAGAACTTAAACCACACTTTCCTCTGAAGAAGCCATGTCTACCAGAGGAGCAAAGTATGGTGGATAAAAAGGATCCTACCCAACATGTTTGATAAGAAAATGAATCACATGGAACAAAACCCAGAGGTTGTTCGACAAACAACAATCCATAATTGGCCTAAAGGCTCTTAGCCAAAGAAAAAAAGCTTCCAAATGACTAGTAGATATATCTTTCACCAAAACACAAAGTCAAATCTAAAGAGAATGAGAGGAGAAAAGAAATGTGTCCTACACACAATTCCTCCTAGTGGGAATGTATTGCCTCGTAAATCATATTTCTCTAAAGTATCTTCCAAAATAAACATTGGAAAAACTTGAGGTAGAAGAAAACTTCCTACTAAGAATTTCACCATCTCCAAACACCACAACAATTCCATGGGGTTGGAGAAAAATAAAGAAGTTAATTCATGAGGAAGAGTTGAAAGGTTTAACTCAAGCCAATGGTGATTAAGAACATTGATCAATTCTGCTTCAACACATGGGCAGTGAATGATAAAAGTAGAACGTAGCTAATTCGAAACAGATTTGTGACTCACCCTAACCTCATGAAACATCGAAATGATATATATCCTAAAAAGACCCTCCATTACTGGTTAATAGAGTTGCTACAAATAAACCAGAACCCTTGGAAAAATAGACCCTCAAACTTGGTGATTAAAAGAAGCTTAGAATAACACTTGCACAAGTTGTCAACCTCAAATAAAATTGCAGATAACATGATCAAGGATGGAATAATTACCATAAATAACTCTGTCCAGATGTCCATCCAAATTCCATTTCCTTAAGTGAATAGTACAACTAGCACAAATGTAAATAGATGAACACTGCCAAAGCTAGATGTTAACTATAGGCATAAAATCTTATAAATACTTTGTTGTGAATGAAAACACATGTCAATTCCATGACGTTGTACAATCATTCAATTCAGTAATAACGGTAAAGTTCCCATACAAAAACATCATAATCAGCCAGCTCCACATAAGAATTTCTCATCACCCAAGAAAATTGACATCAACAGGTACCAACACGTGCGAGAAGCCATCTCAACAAGAAAAGTGATGATCAATAAAGCATAGTAACCTCCAAAAAATCTTTAATTCAAAGCTAACATAGGAGCCAAGTGTTCAAATAAAATAGTACCTCTAAGGAATACCAAAGATGCCATGGTGGCCATCAATGTACATATGAGCAGGGAAAAACATTCATGCTAATTCATAGCATAGGATGTCAAGGGGACCATCAAAGAGCTGAATCATTATCAATAGAACCAAACCCATAGTGAGTCAGACGTCAAGGGGACCATCCAAGTAGACATCATGGAGATCGTCTACACCAAGGCATTGATATTAATAAGTAGAAAAATATGTCATGAAGACCATCAGAAAACTGAAATAGGCATTCCAAAACCAAGGACATCCTGATGACTATCCCAATATGATAGTATGTGCCAAATATCCCTCAAAGATGTTGAGAAGACCATCAATTAATGAGGGAAACTTCATAGAAAAATGAACATCACTAATACAAACAACAATTTCACTATCACCTTGTTATTCTTAATTTTTTTTATATACTACTATATTCTAGATAAAATCCTTCCTATCACCCCCAATAATCTCTATGATAGGTGCACAAATCTCATTGAATTATTTTATAAATTTTGTTGCAATATGGTGTGTCCCTTGGTACTCCTTGTGCAATGTGATGCTTTGGTTCATGACATGGATCAACCTATTGAATAGGACAACTGAGAGGCGGGGGTGAATCAGTTGTCACATAATTAAACCTTTAATTCAATCACTAAAACTAATACTTAAAACTGATTAAATGATTAATCATGAAATGCCAATAAAGAAACTCAAATCCAACACATAAACACAATAACACAAGATTTACATGGAAAACCCAATGAGAGAAAAACCACAATGAGCATTAACTCACACTATAGAAAATATCAAAACCAGTTACAAAAAAGCTCACTACCTGAAATAAGGACTCACTATCCGAAAAAAGTACTCACTATCCAAAACAAGGACTCAATGTCCAATAGGGCTACAACCCAGAGGGATCATTGCCACAATGATACAAAGAAGACAAAGAAGAGTTGTTATAGAGAGACTACAATCCCAACGCAACAAAGGATTCTACCATAGTCACTCAATCAACCCACATGAATGATAGAGTTCACCTTCTGAATGCATCTGGAAACTCAACATTAAGCTTCATACTAATCTCCCACACTCTCAACACACATACTTATTGAATAGAATCAATGTCACACCAAACTACACTTCCTCTTTTCTCTTATCGCTCTTCTTCTTCTCTCTTGTATATTTTCCATTACTAACTCAACTTGTATTTATACCATCCTCAACTTTGAAACATATGCAAAGTCGACCATCCAAATCCAAATTCAAATTAGGTTGGATCCAAAACATCTTAGGGTGGAATTAGAATGAGGGTGGCCTAAACACACTTTTCATAGGGACCCAAATAGATCCAACATGATTCATCATTCTCGAAAGTAGTATTTCACACACGGTTGGCCAAACCAGTGTAAAACACATAAAACCATTAAGCATGAACTTTCCAATACCAAAATTAACTTCAATACAATTAGGGAAACTCAACTCTAGAAGCGCAAGTCATAAGACTTCAACAAAGAGAAATCCGGACCAACAATCTCCTGAGCCTCAACCAAAAACACAAAAAACCACAGTTCACAACTGGTGAACACAACTTGCACTGTACAATGAATGAACAGTCAAAAATATGAATATAGCATCTTCTAAAAACAATGAACAACATATCTAAACCACACAACAATAGGAGAAAATTCATACCAAAACCCGGAGAAACCACTAAACACATGCAACATCTCTTTATTACAATTTTCTCAATATCCTCAACATATACATCCAACAACAACCAGTGGATAACCAGTTGACGAGTCGACATCAATGAAAACACCTTCAATATTTCCATTCTTCCAACATAACCGCCTCATGTGGATGTTGTTTAAAAATTTAGCGGTTGTATCAAGCATTATTAGGTTGATATTTTGGTGCAATGGCAACCACCAATGTCATAATTTGTATCAAATCCAATTTCATAGGTTCAAACCGCTTGCTTGCACTAGGGGGGATTGTTGCTAGATGGTGTGTACCTTGGTCTTACTTGTGCAACAAAGAGCTTGGGTTTGTGACATGGCTTAACCGCTTCCTGTGGATCTTTATTTAAATCTAGTAGTTATATCAAGAGTTAATAGGTTGATCTTTTGGTGTAACAGAAACCACCAATGTTACAATATCTAATATATTTAATGTACTAAATCATGAATCTTGAGGATCACTTTAAGTATGAGTCCATTAAACACCTTAAGATGGTGAAGTTTGCATGCACCAAGCTAAAGGGAACTGCATCACTAAGGTGGGATCATCCATGGAAGGTTAGGTGATCACAAGGGAAGAAAAAGATATGAAAATAGAACAAGATATTTTAAATGCTAAAGATAAGTTTCTACCAAGGGCTTATGAGATGATCTTATTCAAGTAGTTTCACAACTTGAGGTAGAAGAAGTTGAGTATTGTGGACCATGTAGAGGAGTTTCTTTATTATAACATGAACATTTTAGATACATGGTGGATAGCATGGAGATGGTTTCAAGGTATGGGAATGGACTATACAATTCAATTCAAGATGAATTATTACTATAACTCTTATGTTCATGGAAGATGCCTATTAATAGATTTAAGGAAAAATAAATACTATTAAAAGGATAATAAAGTACCATGTGAACAAAGATACTTTTCTATATAGAATGGTAAAGTCAACACAAGAATGTGAAGAACAAGTAAGTGAGGTCATAGGGCTATCAACTTGCACAAATAGAAATAGTATCCTTTTGAGGAAGATTATACCAATGATGTGAAATATTTATCTTTAAAATATGATTTCGATGTATAGGAATATGGTGCATGTTCAATTTTCCATGCATGCAATATGATAGTGTTGTTGATATGATGGAGGCCTAAGTAATGATCCTACTCAAAAAATTATAGGAAGTAGCATGATAGTCAATTGTATAAAAGGACTAGAGTGTGGGAACATGTATTTGTGATGAAAATAATGCTAATAAAGCTAGTGAAGAGTAAGAAAAATATGATTACATAAGAGAAAAAATTATTTAGGACCATCCAAAAATTGAAAAGAAACTTGTACATTATCTAATATGACTATAGATATTGGTAGCTCATATAATCTTGGTTTATAAAAGATGGTAAACAAACATGGCCTAGGGAGGATTAAAAATCTTACTCCATAAAAGGTGTCATAATTATTAAGGGACACTAATTACTAATGAATGAGAAATAGAAGGTTTATATAAATGAAGAAAATATGATGATGGATTCTTATGTGACATAATGCAAATTAACTATTTTTTATATTTTTGGGTTGATCTTGGTAGTATTGAAGGAAGGAATTGCATGATAGGTGCAAAAATACATACAAATTATGTACAAATGGTTAAAAATATTCTTTTATCCTTTAACTAATATCATAGTCAATATAGAAATAAATATGAAGATATTATTAATGTCAATACATGAATTCCAAAAATAGGTGAAGAAAGTGTGCATATGTCTAGTGCTAAAGCCAAAGTAAGAACAAGTTGATATAATGAAAAGTTTATAAAGGGAAATGTTTTATGGATTTTAAAGGAGATATGAGTTGAGAATAATGAAAATATATCAAACAATATGCTTGATTTTCTACCACCTATATATATACCATTAAGCATGTGATGGATCCAAATCTTAGATCCAATTTGAAAAATAAGTTGGCATATACAATGAGATTGTTAAAGAAAAACGAAGTGAGGTGGAAAGTATGGGGGATTATTGTGAAGGGTTTTATCAAAGATAATTTTTATCTAATATTCAATTCCTATAATTTTAGTTCTAAATAAGGATGGAAAGTGGAGGATGTGTAGTGTGTTTACCTAGCCTGCCAATAAAATCACTAGTAAGTATAGATTTCCATTTCCATGTATGGAGGACTTAATGGATTTATTGAACGGATAATGATGATTCATGATTATCAAAATAAATATATTTTATTTTCATAATAGTATCAAATAATGTTCAATGAGTGGAAGGCTATGTTCAAGATGAAGGATCGATTGTTCCAGTTGCTAGTGGTGAAATTTAACCTAATGCAATTCACATTTTCAAGTGAGTAATGAATCAAATGTTGAGTATTTTCCTTGGTATTATTTTCATTGTATCTTTGGATGGTATTTTTATTTTTATAAAATAAAGGAATAACACCAAATCCAACATAAGGGAATTCTTACAGGAATTGTGTAAGGAGAAGTTGCTAGTGAATGTAAAGAAGAACAACTTCATCAAGATGGAATTGATTTACATGAGATTTTTGATATCCAAAAAGGTTATAAAATATAGTCTAAGAATTTTAAGGTTATTTTATTGTGGCCATAATATAAAATCTATTATTACACATTATATTTTCATGGATTAGTGAGCTTCTATACTAATTTTTTTGCAAGTATGATGGTGTTGTCACTGAAGTCAATAGGAAGTCTACTAATTGGTGTTCTCATTGATGTCAACTATGGGATGAAGATGTTGAGGATATTGAGAAAATTTTGGAAAGAGGGAAATAGGTTGTGCATGTGTAGTTGAGACCTTGAGGAAGTGTTTTGAGTACATGGAGCCATTCTTTTGTTGTAGAGTATGAAGATGAGTTATAATTTAGTAATGAGCTGAAATGATGGCTCTGGTACTTGGTTTCCAAGTGCTTTTGAGAAAATTTAATCAAAAGGGTAAACTGTGTTGTGCAAATGTTCATAGTGTGCTCTAATATTGTGCTCCATGTTCCTTATGTTTTGATGCTATGTTTGTGCAGATCTTACAGTTTATTCAAGGTTGAAAGAGATTGCTATATTCAAAATTTAGGTTTTTGTATCATTGTACAGTGCGAGATACTTTCATCAGTGTGTAAACTAGTTGTTTAGTGTTGTTTTCTATGGTTTAGGAGAAATGTATTTTCTCCCTGTTTCTTTGTTGTATGGCTTCGGGTTGTGAATATTTAGAAATTTTCTTATAATATTTTTATCTTTCTATATTCGAGGTTTTACGTGATTTGGTGTAGTATAGTGTGAGTTTCATTTATCAGTATGAAATTAAGGGTTATCAATTGTCCTAAGGAGAAGTATTTGTTGATGCAAGCTTGAATGAAGTGTGTTATGAATCTTAAGTGGTTCATGGATTATTCTAGATTGAGTTCAAGTGAATTATGTTGTTGAAAAAATTTTGGTTTGATTTAAGGAAGAGTGTACTTAATGTCTATGGTATTTTGCATGAGTGTTCCAGGATGACCTTGTGTTTAACACTACATGAGAGGATTTTGGAATCATTTTTAAGTGTGTTGGGATATATTTGGGTCACAATTAAGGATTTATGTAGGTCACATTTTTTTCCTTTGCACCACGAGAATGTTTAGTTGCCGACCTATTTCAAATTTGAATGTATAACGGCTAGTGGCTGACATTGGAGAAAGCTTTTGAGGTAGAAATTGATATAAATATGTATGGTGTTGATGCAAGAGAGTGTGAAAGAGTAAGAAGCAAGATAGATCTGAGATTGTTGCAAGTGATGTATGTGATGCAAAATTGAGCAGAGCAATACAAATTTCATGTTAGGGTTCCTGAAGGCAGTGATCTGAAGGCATCTGATATATTTAATGTGAGTGCACAAAAGTGTGTGAACAATTGTGGTGGACCCCTTCTTGCATTGGGAAGTGTTTTCTTTGTGTAACATTATTATTCTATCTTCTTGTATTCTGTCTATGACAATAAGCCCTAGATATGAGCCTTTTGGAAAATGTGTCATATTCTAGTAATGAGCCCCTTTGTACCAGTTTTTCTATTACAAATATTGTGAGCTAATCCTCACCGTGGTTTTTCCCTCATTCGATTTTCCACGTAAATATGGTTTTCTCATGTGTATGGTGTTGTTATTTCAATTTTTTTTATATGCATTTCATGTTTAATTAATTTAATAGAAGAAGGGTTTAATGAATGCTTGTGGATCTATTTATTGTTAAGGGTTTAGAAGGTTTAATTTTCTACAACTGATTCACTTCACCTCTCAGTTGTGTTGTTCATTTAAACAATTAGTATTAGAGAAAGGTTACTTGAAGAAGAGCTTAACCGCTTGAGGTAGATCTATGATGGTGAACAAGATTCCTTTGAAATATCCTATATTCGATGGCTCAAATTAAATGAATTCTAGAAGATAAAGATGGAAGGATATTTATGTGCTCAGGGATATGAGATTGAGAAGGCTTATCAAAATAAATACACTCCACCTCTAAATGATCCAAGTACAAGTGGAAAAATCAAGGCTCATGAGATCAATGCTAGGGGAAGGTACATTATTGTGAATAGTCTTTAAAATATAAAATTAGTTAAAGTGATGAGTTTGAAGATTGCTAAAGAAGTCTGGGATAAGTTAGAAAGCATTTAGGGAGGATATATATAGGTCAAACAAGAAAAGTTATAGAACTTACATTCATAGTTTTAAATGATGCATATGTCTGAAAATGAGACAATAAAAGGCTACATATATAGAGTTGATGAATTGGTAAGTAATATAATAGGCCTTGGTGTAGCAGTTAAAGAATCTAAAGTGGTGAAGAAAGTTATGAGATCTCTTCTATATTGCTATAATGAAAAGGTATCTAATATTGAAGAAATAGTTGATTTTGATAATTATTCCAGAGATCGGTTAATTGGTACTCTAATTGCATTTGAAATGAGAAAAATAAAGAAAAGTATAAAAGTAGAGACTACTTTCAAGGCTGGTAAATCATAGACGGTTGAAGATTCAAGTGATGAATATCTTGATGATTTGGAAGCTCACTTTTTCAAGAAGGATGAAAAGGGCCACAGGTAAGTATCAAGGTAAATTACCTTTCAAATGTTTTAGCTATGGTGGTATGGGTCATTATGCTTCTAGATTTCCAGAAAGAGCTCTAAATAATTAGAAGGAAAATAAAGGGAAGATGATTAGGAAAGCTTACTATGTGAAAGAAAATGTTGGTATTTCTAATGATGAATATGATTATGGAGATTTTGATGGCAATGAATATCTATTTTTAGCTATAAAAGAAGAATCTAGTTCTACTAACCCTGAAAGTTGTGTGAACAAAAATATGTTGGAGATGAAGGATAAGGTTGAAGGTATTTTGGTATCTACTTTTCATGTCAAAGAGGATAATAATTATTGGGTTATTGAAAGTGGTTTCTCTAATCATATGACCAGAGAAAAAATAAGTTTGTTAAACTTGAAAAGTATGATGGAGGATTAGTTAAACTTGGAGATGATTAAGTAGCAAATATTTTTGGAATAGGTTCAATAAGTTTTGATGGCAAGCATAATAATGACATTATTTACTATGTTAAGGGATTAATACATAATCTCTTGAGTTTAAAAAAAATTGTAGCAAAGGGTATAATCTTGTGTTTAAGGATGAAGCATGTGAGATCCAAAAAGGGTCCAAAACTATGATTGTTGTTGGTAAAAGAATAGATGGAAACATATATTAGCTTAAGGGTGTTGATGGTCATTGATTTATGTCATAGATTAATGATAGTTGGTTATGGAACTAGAGGATGTGTCACGTTATTTTTTATAGTTTGGCAAGAATTAATTTGATTTATATTGCACGATAGATTTACCTAGAATCACAAAACCTATCAATGTTGTTTCTGAGAGTTGATAATTTGGAAAGAAAATAAGGAGTAGTTTTAAGGGAAATGAAAAATATGAAACCAAACTATTGGAATTAGTGCATGTAGATATGTTTGGTCCTACTATAAGAGTGAGAAGTCTACAAGGTGACATGAACTTTATGCTTTTGATTGATGATTACTCTAGAATGACATGGGTTACTTTTCTTAGAGAGAAATCTGATGCATTAGATAAATTCAAGGCATTTAAAGCTATGGTGGAGAATGAAATGGATTTAAAAATAAAATCCTTGAGGTCTGAAAAAAGCACTAGTGAATTCCCATCCAATGAGTTTAACATGTTTTTTGAAGTTCATGGAACAAAGAGGCATTTGTCTACCCCTATAACTCCTCAATAGATTCAAGTTGTTGAAAGGAAAAACATAACTATTCAAGAAGTTGTAAGGACTATGATGAGAGAGGAAAATATACTAGAATTCCACTAGAGAGAATCTATTCATGTTGTTGTTTACATACTTAACCGAGTTCAAGCTAAAGCTAACAACACAAAGACTCCTTATGAGATACAACATGGAAGGATTCCTAAGTTGTGAAGTACTTTAGAGTATTCAAAAGAAAATGTTACATCAAAAGAGAAGAAGAAAACTTAAGGAAAGTTTGATGCAAGGTTTGATGAAGATATCTTCCTTGGATATTCTATTAGAAGAAAATATTGCTGGTATTACAACAAAAGGTTGAGAAAGATAGTTGAAAGTGGAAATGTTAAAGTTGATGAAAATTTGTAGAATTCTATCACAGTAGATGGATATGTGTCAGATGAACCTGATTGTAGAGAAGTAGAAGAAACAAATGATGAACATGAAGTGAAAAATGAAGTGGAAGAAGCTCTGGAGAAGACCACTAAAACCCCTAAGTATGTGAAAAAGAATCATTCTGAAGATCAGATCATTGGAGACAAAAGGAAAGGTGTATTGACAAGAAGCAAAGCTACTGAAGTTGAGGTAAATTTGTGTTTACTTTTTGAAGTTAAACCTAAATAATTGAGTGAAGCATGTAAGGATGAACATTGGATGAAGGAAATGGAAGAAGAATTTATGTAGATAAAAAAAAAAATCAGACTTGGCAAGCGGTCCCTAGATTGGTAAATAAAAAACATAATTGGAACCAAATAGGTATACAAGAACAAGTTGAATGAGAATGGAGTAGTAAGAAACAAGGAAAGACTTGTACGTAAGGGTGACTTAAAAATAGAAGGTATATATTTTGAGGAGAATTTTTCTCATTTGGCTAGGATGGAAGCTATCAAAATGTTCTTGGGATTTGTAGAACATTATCATTTTAAGGTCTATCAAATGGATGTGAAGTTTGATTTTCTAAATGGAGAATTGGAATAAGAGGTTTACATGGAACAATCATAAGGTTTTCAATTGTAAAATCAACTAGATATGGTATGTAAGTTGAAGAAGGAACAATATGGTTTGAAGCAAGCTCCCAAAGCTTGGTTTGCAATATTGGATAGGTACTTGATATAGCAAGGATTTAGTAAGGGCTCCACAAATAGTAAAATTTACTTTAAAATTAAGGAAGAAAAAATCTTGATAGTAGTTGTATATTTGGATTATATTATCCTTGGTTGAAATGAGGCTATGTGTAAGAAATTTTCTAAAGAAATTCATAAATAATTTGAGATGTCAATGGTTCGAGAGATGAATTTCTTTCTTGGGCTACAAATCAATCAAACAAATAAAAGAATTTTCATTTCACAATCTATGTACGTCAAAGAGATGTTGAAGAAGATTGGAATGTATGACTCTAAACCAATATGTGCTCCTAAGGTGTTTGGTTGTAAATTGAGAAAATATGATGATTCACCTAAGGCTAATCAAATCAAGTATAGATGTATGATTGGTGGACTGGTGTATTTGACTACCACTAGACTAGATATCATGCATGTAGTTTGTCTTGTGGCTAGATTTCAAGAAGATCCTAAGAAACACATGTTGCAACAATGAAGAGAATATTCAATTATTTAAGAGGCACACTAGATTATGGTTTATGGTATCCTAAGGATACTGAATTCACATTAAATGCTTATACAGATGCAGATTGGGTTGGTTGTGTTGAGGACAGGAAAATTACAAGTGGTGGTGCATTCTTTCTTGGATGTAGATTGGTGTCATGGCCAAGTAAGAAATAGGGTTCAGTTTCTTTATCCACTATAGAGGTTGAGTATATTGCAACAACATCATGTTGTACACAACTATTATAGATTAGGAAAACATTGAAGGATATAAGAATTGTATGTGACAAACCCATATCTATCTTTTGTGATAATACAAGTGTAATAAACATTTCAAAGAATCTAGTGATGGATTCAAGGAAAAATCATATATCTATTAGGTATCACTTTTTGAGAGAGAAGGTTATGGAGAATGAAGTGAAGCTTGAGTATGTTCCTAGAAAAGATAAGATTGTTGATATATTTACTAAGGCTCCTCATAAGGATAATTTTTAGTATCTTTGTGAGAATTTGGGGGCTATTTCCCCTCCTTTCTTGAACTATATGTATATGGAAGTGCATCATTCTAGTGGATCTATGGATCTATCTCTTTTTTGGACCGATGTTGGTGGATACCTCTTAGGGGGAGTAGGCAGTGTCATGCGTTGACATTGTGTTGTTGATTTAGTTGAATGTGATCCGAAGGGGGGGTATTCAGAGGAGGCAATTTTGGTTCAGTGTCAAAGAGGGAGAGCAATGAAAAAAAATTTATCCTTTGTCATTAATGTCAAAGGGGGAGAGAGAATCATGTGAAAAAATAACTTATCTACTCAGGGAGAGAGAATCATGTGAAAAGAGGGAGAAAGTTATTGTCAAAGAGAAATAGACTCCTTGCAAGTGAGAGAGGTTTCAAGAATGTTGTGTAGGCTATCTAATCTGAGAAAAAAAGGAGAGAATTTTCAAAGTCGTTATGTGGTCTTTGGTGAATTTTCACATCTTGTATTGCCATCAATGAGAAAGAGGGATATTGTTGCAAGTATGATGGTGTTTTTATTGATGTCAACATGAAGTGTTGAATGGTGTTGTCATTGATGCCAACTATGGGATGAAGATGTTGAGGATATTGTGAAAATTGTGGAAAGAGGAAAATAGGTTGTGGATGTGTAGTTGAGACCTTGAAGAAGTGTTGTGGGTACATAGAGCTATTATTTTGTTGCAAAGTCTAAAGGTGATTTGGAATGGAGTAATGATCTGAAATGATGTATTTGGTACTTGGTTTCCAACTGCTTTTGAGAAAATTTAATAAACAAGATAAACTGTGTTGTGCAAATGTTCATAGTATGATCCGATATTGTGCTCCACATTCCTTTTGTGTTGATGCTATTTCTATGTGGATCTAACAAGTTGTTCATGGTTGAAAGAGGTTGTTATATTTAGAATTTGGGTTTATGGATTGTTGTACAGTGTGAGATACTTTGACCAGTGTGTGAACTAGTTCTTCAATGTTTTTTTCTATGGTCTATGAGGAATGTATTTGCTCCATGTTTCTCCGATATTTGGATTTAGGTTGTGAAGATTTGGGAAGTTTCTTATAATTTTTTTAACTTTCTCTTTTCAAGGGTTTACTTGATTTGGTGTAGTATAGTGTGAGTTTCATTTATTAGTATACAATTAAGGTTTATTATTTGTCTTGAGTTGAATTATTTGTTGATGTGATATTGAATGAAGTGTTTGATGAATCTTAAATTCGTTTTGGATTATTTTGGATTGAATTCAAGTAAATTATGTTGTTCAAAAATTTCATCTTGATTTAAGGAAGCATGTAATTAATGTCTATGGTGTTTTGCATGGGTATTGGGCTACCTTGTGTTGGCTTGTGTAAGCATGTTGAAGTCTGTTGGGATCTATTTGGGTCCTAATTAAGGATTTATGTAGGTCTCCTTTAATTCCTTTCCACTGCAAGAATGTTTAGGTGCTGACCTATTTCAAATTTGAACGTATAATGGCTAGTGGTCGACATTGGAGAAAGTTTTTGAGGTGGAGCTTGATATAAATATGTATGGTGTTGATGCAAGAGAGCTGAAATAGTAAGTAGCAAGATAGATATGATATTATTGTAAGTGATGTGTGTAATGAGAAATTGAGTAGAGTATTATGAATTTCATTTTAGAGTTCCCAAGGCATCTAATATCTTTCATGTGAGGGCTAATGAAGTGTGTGAGCAATCATGGGTGGATTCCCTTATTGCATTGAGAAGTATTCTTTGTGTAATATTCTTCTTCTATCTTCTTGTATTTTTTTATGTGGTAGTGAGCCCTAGCTATGATCCTTTTTGGATAGTGTGTCATATTTTGGTAGTGAGCCCTTTGTACCAGTTTTTCTATTACTTATATTATAAGCTAATCCTCACAATGGTTTTCCCTCATTGGTTTTCCACATAAATCTGGGTTCTCATGTGTATGGTGTTGTGATCTCGGTTTCTATTATCTACATTTCATTTTTAATAATTTAATAGAATAATGATTTAATGAATGCTTGTGGATCTAATGCTTGTTCATGGTTTTGAAGGTTTAATTTGCTACAATTGATTCACCTCCCTGTCTTGTTCATTTCAATAGATATAAACTCTTAAAATAGTTGGAAATATAATTGTGTGGATTTCTATCTATCTTGGAGATGGATCTCAACCATCTACTAGATTTGTTAATCTTATTCATTGAAACTCCAAGTGTGTTTTCATCACTTTAATTTTCATCCACATCCCTTCATTGAGCATTTTCCATATCTTTCAATCTCAGCTAGATGTCCATCATCATTTCCTCTAGCTCTACCAAACTTATTATGTTTTCCATTTGATCTCCTCAAACAAACTTATGCAATAGGCACACTCACTATAAATTCTACCAAACTTCCTCCACATCAGAGAAATTTTGTGGTTCCTTGTATAAACTTGGTAATGTGAATTAGAAATAACTCATAGGTTAAAAATATACACTATTACTAAAAAATATCTTTAATAAAACCTCGTCACAAGGAAAAAACACTTTCTCTAGTATTGTAATGATGTAGCTACAATTAGGTGTCCCAATTAAGGAAATCCTTCCACCACACATCCCTCAATGTTACATAATAGAAGACAAACAAACTCACACATAAATCTTTTATTACAATCTCAATGAAAGATTTATATATTATAATGGTGTTGAATAGAATCTCTTCAATAATGATATACATAGAATAAAAAAATCTAATGAATTTCTTATCTCATATCATGCTTTGTGACTCCTCAAAAATAGACCTCTTTAAACCTCTCTTTCCACCTTTTCTTCTCTAAAATTTAACTCCCAAATATCTAAATATCTATACACATGCTTAGGATTTATACAACCCACTTTTAAATTCAAAAACTAATCTATTCATTATCAATGCCACTTGGTCCAATATTTAATACACAGACAATGTTAACTTTATTAAATAACACAATTATCCTACCAATCAATTAAATCATGTAATTAATGACTAATAACTAATTAAGTGATTTGGTAAAATAACCATTGGTAATAAATATTGATTTGGCTACATGGGTGACACATTATCCATGTGCCTATAAATGCACATGATAATAAGGTAACACCAAAATGTTTCTAAATGATGGTGTTCTCATCATGAAATTAATGCTATTATGAGGTGAGTGCAATAAAATATTCACACATGTGGATGCCACCAATATGTAAATCAAATCATTTAATTTATTAACATGAATATACATGTTCCTAGATCTACATACATGTGAAATTTCTATTCTACAGTTGAATGCTCACACATTATTAATGAACATAAATATTGACTAGTTAATATGCATTAGGTATTTATTGTATATTTTATAAGTTTATTGAAAAATTTATGAAAAAATCAATTATGCATAATTGAATCTATTAATTGTTACCCAAAGTATTTTAATAAAGTAAAATTAAGTTAAAACAACATGCATTTAAAATAGTTATCTGTTGCACACACATTTGAGTCAAAAAATTTTGTGCTATAGCTTCGGCCATGGTGAAGCTAGGTGTGGGAGCCCAATTGGCATCCCCTTCCAAGACTTTATCCTCTCTGACAAGTAGCAATGTCAACTCCTTGACTCCATCTGCCTGTTCTTTTGGGTCAAAAGTTGGTGTGAGAGGTGTGTTGCCTTGAGTTGAAGGTACTATTAGCATTCATCATTAAGTTGACTCCTCAGTGCTGAAAATGAAGTCGTATGAGGATAAACTTGTGGGTATCTCCTCTATTTCAAAAAGTGTCATGTTTTCCCCCTTGGGGTTAAAAGGTTGTGAGGTTGAGGGGCTGAAAGTTTCTGTACCTAATGAAATTATGGTTGAATATGTGGCTATTCTCCAAATGTATTTGGTTGGGAGGTTTCTATCCTTTAGGCCTAAAATTGATCAAGTGCACAGATGGATGAATTCAGCCTGGTCTCTTAAGGGGAATGATAGTGTGAGTGCCATATATAATGACTTGTGCTTATTTGTTTTTAATAACCACTGAAGACCTAGTTTCAATTTTCATGAGGGGTCCTTGGGTATTTGACAAACAATTTAAGAGCTGCTTGGCACTTTGTAAATGGAAACTGAGTTTAGATCCCTCAATGGATCTTGTCTCCATGGCTCCTATGTGGGTGAGGTCTTCTGCCTTACCCCTTGAGTTATGGAACTATAAAGTGTTCCAAGATATAGCTAACACATTTAGGGGTCTGTTGGTGGTAGAAAAATTCATGGCTCAAAGATCTTGGCTAGTTTTTCCTCGTATTTGTGTCAATTTCATTGTTAATAGCATCCTTCCCACTTCTATTACATTGAAATCTAAGTTTAGGTCTTGGACCCAAACTCTAGAATATGAAAATGTTAAATTGTATTTCCTGCATTGTCATAAGTTTGGTCATATCAGTAATATTTGTAGGAGGGTGCCTCTTCATAAGGATATAAGGAACCTATTCTTTACTCTTCCCCTATTGAATCCCGTTTGTCAAAGAAAAGAATCAATGAATCCGAGAATGGGGTTCAGACCAAGGGTGTGGAAGTAGAGAATGTCAAGCCTATCTTGTAGGAGGGGGTTGTTTTCACTCCCTAGTGGGAACAATAGTCTTTGATTATGTTTCTCTCAGGTATAAGAGCCACCTCTTTCCAATGAGATCCATTGTTTCAAATAAAGGCCTAGATCTTTGTCTCTTTGAATAAGGATGACTTAGCCCAATATGATTTGCTTCATGAAAAGATGCAAGAGTTGCTAGCTATCTTGGGTTTTAAAGAGTTGGTTCCCTCCTCACCTCCTAGGAACAAGAAGAATGATGATGTCTGGACCCAGGTTTATGATAAATCTAAGAAGAAAAAGAAGATGGATGTTGGAAATGACTCTAAATTGGGTAGAGCAAACCCTAAGGAGGTTAGACTCATAGAAGATACAAGAAATATAGCATCTAGGAAACAAAGGAAACTAGAGGGGCTCTCTAATGGATTTAAAGGTAAGAAGTAACTAGGGAATGCTCTCCCCTTGGACCAGGGAAAGGATTTACTATTCCCTTCTCTCTGCTATAAAGAAGTTCCTATCATAGAGTATTAGAGGACTTAATTGTCATTTTAAACAAAATATTCTCAAGAGCACTATTTATGATGTCAAAGTTGATGTTCTTTTAATTTAGGAAACCAAGATAAAAAAGGGCGTGTTTGAAAAAATGGTGAAGTTTATGTGGCCTAAAGCTCATTATAGAATTTGTGAGGCTGAGGGAGGTTTTGAGGGAATTGCTACCTTATGGAATTCAGATAGACTGAAAGGTAAGGAATTTTTTAGTAATAAAAATTATTTAGAAGTTATTTTTGAAGACTGTAGAATTGGATTAGAGTAGTACCTTATCAATATAAATTCCCATAACTCTAGAGTTGCTAGAAGTCAACTGTGTAATTTCTTGTCTAGGTTCATGTTGAGTAATCTGGATAAGAAGTGGATTCTTGTGGGCAATTGCAATAGCCCTTTATACCCTTCAGAGAATATTTTTGGTCTTGAGGACATCTCTAACAGTATGCTTGATTTTTCTAACTTCATTTCAAATATAGGTCTTCTTCATGTGGATTTTTTGGGGTCCAAATTCACTTGGTCTAATAGATGTTTTGATAATTATCTAATTCAGGTTAAACTAGACTAGGTTTTAATTTCCAGTGATTGGGATATCCTCGACAAGCTCTAATTATCTGATCTTCCAAGGTCTAGCTCTAACCATAGTGCCTTGGTTTTAATCTCAGAAGAAAATAAAAAATTTGGCCCCTTCCCCTTTAGGTACAAGATCATGTGGAGTTTGCACCCAGAATTTAAAGACAAGGTCAAGAGATGGAGAATCTACTTTTTCAAGGTAGGCCTATGTTTAGAATTTCTCAAAAGCTTAAGAGGATAAGGTCTAATGTCCAAGGTTGGAATAAAGTCATGTTTGGGAATAT